>CAWUFW010002549.1:1902751-2165904 GCA_963921515.1 Calotriton arnoldi | reverse complement strand
TCCCAGACTCTTAGCAGCGTATTGGTGACTGGGGAGCCCCTGAGATTTGGTGGTCTATCTGACCGTTTGAGGAAAGGCACCTTCCACAAGGAGAGTTTCGCCAGTGCTCGGTCCTGGAACAGCCATCTTTTTTCGGACTCGGGTCTGCTCCACTCCACTAAGTGTCGAAGTTGCACCGCTCTGAAATATTCTAAGAAATTTGGGATACCCAATCCTCCCTCGTCTGGGGGTCGGTGTGAAAGATCCCTACGCATGCGCGGGCGGGCCCCAGCCCAGATGAATTGTTGCACCGCGTTCTGGAGTTTGTGTAGGGTCCCCGGTGGGGGCCAGGCCTGTATGGTCTGAAAGATATAGAGAGCTTTGGGCAAGATATTCATTTTGATAGCGGCTATGCGGCCTAGTAATGATAAAGAATGTTTTTGCCATTGTCTAAGATCTTTCTGAATTTGGGCGAGGAGTTTAGTATAGTTCTGTGTGACCGTGCGCGCCACAGAGGGAGCGAGTTCTATCCCCAGGTAGGTAATTGAGTCACGAGACTGCAACTCACCATATTGTGGGCGCTCTTCTTCCCGGTGTTCTGCTCCACTCCCTAGATGTAAAACCATGGATTTCTGTACGTTCATCTTGAAGCCGGACACTTGACCGAAGGCAGTCAGTTCTTGCAAGAAGGCTGGGACTGAGCGTTCAGGGGACTCCAAAGTTGCCAGGATATCATCGGCATATAGGCTCACGGTATGCTGTTCCCCCCGAAAGGGATACCTAAAATATCAGGGTTGTCTCGGATTCGTTGCGCTAAGCGGTTCTACGTATAGGGCGAAAAGAAGGGGTGACAGAGGGCATCCCTGTCTCGTACCTCTCTGTATCTCGAAGGGTCGGGAGGTCACGCCATTTACCCTAATTACTGCCGCGGGCTTGTAGTAGCAACTCGCTACCCATGTTCGGAAGCGATCCCCCACGCCGAAATGAACTAAAGTTTTGTCTAGGAAGTCCCAACTGACTCTGTCGAACGCTTTTTCTGCGTCGACCGATAGCAGTAGGGCGTTCATGGTAGTGCGATGGGCCTTATCTATCAAATGCAGTATTCGTTTAGTGTTGTCACTGCTTTGACGATTGGAGATGAAACCCGACTGGTCCGGTTCAATGATTCCGGGCAGGCGCGGGCCTAATCGAGCTGCTAGGATCCCCGTGAACAACTTCAGATCGAGATTGAGGAGGGAAATTGGGCGGTAAGAACTACATTGGGTTGCGTCTTTCCCCGGTTTAGGGATGACTACGATGTCTGCCGTCAGCATGTCCCTAGGTATAGTCCCAGGTCCCTGGAAGGAATTAAAAAGCCGCGTGAGAATCGGAGCTAGAAGTGGGCAGAGGGCCTTATAAAATCCCGCCGAGAACCCGTCCGGGCCCGGCGACTTCAAGGGTTTAAGACGGGAAATGGCTCCAATCACCTCCGCTATCGTAATGGGCGCGTCTAGTGCTTCAGCTCCCGCGGCGTCCAGCGCCGACGTGGCTGCCCCCTGGAGGTATGTGGCCCCATCACCACCTGGCTGTGAGGTTTCCCCGTAGAGCGTGGAATAAAGTCCCGAAGGACCGCAGCAATCTTGTCATCTCCTCAACTGGTTCCCCATCATCATTCCGGAGCGTTCGTAATTTTGGCCCGTTGGACTCGGGCCCTGAGCTTACTAGCTAAGAGTCGTCCCGTTTGTCGCCCCCACATAGTATAAGTGCTTCAGTCGAAGGGCCGCGTGATTCGGCTCTGTCAAGGTCTAATGATCCTAGCTGTGCTCGTGCTGCTTTTAGTTGACGCCATATCCGCGGCGCGCCTAGCCGCTGGTGTATGCGTTCCAGTTCTAACACTTTCTCCGTAAGGAGTTCCCGTTTTCTCTGCGTTCTTTGGTTTCGGCGGCAGAGATAGCGATTAGTTCGCCTCTCACCACGGCCTTCAACGCCCCCAGAGAGCTGAAAGAGGCGTGTCTGGGGAGTCATTTATCGCGAGGTAATTAGAGATGCATTGTTGTAGTTGTTGGGACACCCCTGCTCTGGAAAGCAAATTTTCTCGGAGTCTCCACCTCCCTGGAGGTCGCTTAACTGAGGGGATAGAGAGAATCATTACCACTGCGTCATGGTCCGAGAGTGCTGCTGGTGTGATATTTACTGTGTCCACCATTGTATGTACTTCTGTGGTCCCTATGAAGTGGTCTAGCCTAGCGTATGTGTGGTGTGCATGGGAGTAATAGGAAAATTGTGTGAGATGGGGTGAGACACCCTCCAGAAGTCCAGGAGACCCCTATCCTTTAGCCAGTCCTTTCCTGCCTTAGAAATTGCCCCTGTTTGGCCATATCGTTGCCCCGATCTATCTTTCTCAGCGTCCATGACCAGATTCAGGTCCCCTCCTATGACCACTTTCCGTTCCTGCGAACATAAGACCTCGGATAGTGCCAGCTTCAAAAATTGTTCTTGTCCCGAGTTCGGGGCATAGACCGAGCCCACCACCAGAGGGGCACCCCCCACCCAAAGTGTGTAGGCTAGTAACCGGCCCTTCACCTCCGCCACTTTGGCCCCCATCGTTCCCGGGAATGATTTAGATATCAGAATGGCCACCCCCGCTTTCTTATCTGAAGTAGATGAGTAGAATTGGTGGGGAAAGGCTCGGGTTTTCATGCGGTGCCAATCCCTGGAGAGGAGATGTGTCTCCTGCAAGAGGCACACCGACGCCCCGAGTTCTCTAGATAGGATAGCACCGCTCTTCTTTTAATGGGATTGTTCAGTCCCCGCACATTAAGAGTTAGTATCTGCAAAGCGGACCTTGACATAGGGTAGTCATGTGGTCAACAGCTATGACTGAGTGGAGACCACCTCTTGTGTCCTCCAAGCCCTTCCTGTGTTCGCGATTCTCATATGTATCCCCCGTAGGCAGCACACCGGTTCCCCCCGCCCTTTCCCCAACTCCCTCGTCCCCCAACCCGGTAACGAATAAAAACTCTGCCGCCCCTCCCCCACCCTGACCTCTTCTACCCTCCCTAACCCCAACTTGTAAACCCCAGAGTCCCCTCATTGTCCATTGCCCTTCGTACGAAACCCTGGGCATGTGGTAAGTAAAGAATCGGGGTAAGTGTGTGGACCAAGTGTCCCGGGCCCCCGCCCCCGAGCCCCCCCGGCTATTGCAATACCAATGCTAAGAAAAAAGGTCCCTCTGGTGCCGTCATGGTGGGGTCGTCGGCGCGGTTTCTTTCTGTACCGTTTCTAGCGCCAGCAGTCTCTCTTGCGCCATTGTGTCTGAGCTTGGACGTAGTTCTGTATTGGGGGAGCGCTTGCCTCCCACTGTCCAGCCACTCATTCCTCGGCAAATTCTGCGTGCGACTGGGTGACTCTTCCGTGGTTCTTTGTTCCAAGCCCAGGATCTTACATGCTTCCTGGAAGGATCGGAGTTGGTGCAGTTTGCCGTTCATTTTAAAGATAAGGCGGAAAGGGTGTCCCCATGAGTATGCCACTCCTTGTGTTCTTAGGTGGGTAGTCACTTCCCTAAAGTCTCTCCTTTTTTGTAGCGTACTAGCGGCGAGGTCCTGGTATAGGGCAATGGAAAGTCCCTGATATTGTAGAGGTTGTTTCGACCGTGCCTCCCGCAGTATTCTTTCTTTGAGAGGAAAATCCGGTAGGAAGGCAAGGATGTCTGGCGGAGGAGCAGGGGCCCGTCTCGCCAGACCAACTCGGTGTGCTCTGTCTATGCGGATAGGAAAGTCTTGAGGCTCCCCTAGTATGTCTCTAAACAAGCCTTGGAGGTACTGGTTCACATCTGATCCTTCCATTTTCGAAGGGACTCCCCTGACGCGAATGTTGTTTCTTCGTGAGCGGTTTTCGAGATCTTCGGCGTGTGCCTGGAGATCCAGTTGTTGATCTCGCAGGCGGATCACCTCTTGTTGGAGTTGCTCGACTTCTTCCCCTTTGGTGATGTCATTTCCCTCTATTGCCGCTACTCTTTCACCTATTGCGTCAACATCTCGGCGAATCTCGCGGACCTCCCCCGCCACTTCACTCTTAAGGGTCTGGAAGTCGTCTCGAAGGACGTTGAAAAGCGACTCCAAGAAGGAGCGGGTGATGGGGACCTCCCCGTCTTCCGGGTCTGGTTCGGTTTTCTGGGGAGGAGATGTTCTGTTACCTTTGTCCGTAGGCAGGGGTCCTCTGGTTAGCATTTCCTTCAGAGTTCTCTCCCTCTCTTCCTCACCGAGGACATTGTTGGGCCTGCCAACAGGTGGGGATCTCAAGTCGCCTCTGTCACTCGAGCCCCGTATGGGAGACGGGCAGGGGGGTCCCCCGGCGACCGACGGCGTGCCGCCTCCCCCAGTAGGCACCTCTCGCTCCCGAGCCGTCCACGTGGCGGCTGTTGCCGGCTAAGTCCCCTCTCCTCCGCCAGCCGACTGATCTAGCCGAGTGTTGGCTCCTCTGTTCCCCTCTCCGCCTCTCCACCTTCCCCCGCGTCGCTCTATAGTCGGACACAGACTCAGACTCTCTCGACTATCCTAGTGACGGGAGTGCACACGAGGCCTCTCCTTTCTCCCCACAGGAGTCAGTCGCGTTCCAAATCTGCTCTACCTTCTGTCACACTCCGTCTATGTTGTGCCCCCGGGGCCACCGTCCTGGCCTGTTAGCGGTATTTCCCCCCTTCCACTCTGCGTAATTGTGGGGCCTGCTCACGGAGGGATTAGTTGTCTCTTTTAACCCGGTGTCGGGGGATCGTTTCTGATCTCTATACCCCCCTTCACCGCTTGCCTTCTTCGCGTAGTGGCCCCTCCGTAGTAGGGTGCTCTAGGCTTGTCTTGTCCCTGCCACCGCTCGCTGTGTGCGTTGTGGCCTCTCAGTTCTCAGGCCTCGGCGCTCTGTGTGCCGTCCGGGGGTCCCTGGATTCTCTCTCCCTAGCTCACTGGTGCAGGCCCCTACTATGCCTGCCTGGTCCTTTTGAGGTCCCTTTTGTGGACTTGCTCTCTTCCGGCGACAATAGGTGCGGGAGTCACGATCCCCCTCTTCGCAGGTCCCCTGCTCGGGCCCACAGCGCCCGACCTGGTGCTCGACGGGCCTGTGCGCTCTCGTAGTCGTCTCCTCCCCCGCACTCCAGGCCCCTCGGGTGTTCCGAGCCTGTTGGAGCCCCGGGGCGCGGATCACCTCATTCCCTCCTCACCTCTTCCGTCGTCTCGTCAGCGTGGGCCCCTCTCGTAGCGGCGCTGCCCCCGTCCCGTTGCAGCGGTGACAGGCCGATGACAGGCCCCGCTCAGCTTGGGAGTCCGATTCCTTTCACGGTCGTGGTGGGCCGCTGCCGGGCTCTCAGTCCGCCGGCGCTCCGCTCCCTGCGCCACCGCACCTCCGGGCACCCAGGGTTTGTTGTTGATCCCGATGGGACGTCTCTGTGGCTCCGCTGCTCTGGGTCTCTCCTGCCGCTGCCGGCGTCCCCGCACTACCGATCCTCCGGTCCGGGCGCCATTTTCTCGTGCCGAGTCCGCCCGCTCACCTCCGTCGTTTTTGCCCTCGGGTAGGCTCGAATCGCCTCCTGTTGCTTTGCGGAGACTGCCGCCGTATTCCCCCGCACTTTCTCACTGTGAGCCGCGCTTCACTCGGGCCAATTGCTAGTTTATAGCCGGGCGAGTAGGCCGGGAGCAGGGAGCCTCCGGGACAAGCGACCTCTCAGTCCGCCATCTTGGCCACGCCCCGCGGGTTCTTTCTATTATACATTTTTAGAGGCACCAGTGAGCTCGATAGTACATATTTTCTTGTCACGATCACGGTAGTTAATTTCACGTTGGTTTTCGTACTTTTATATGAGGGAGTATTTGACATCACATACTCATAGGCAACAGTGAACTTGAAAGTACATAGCACGGTTCGTCACTCGCTACTTTCGTTTTTTGCATATTCCCACAGCATGGTAACATAGCAGTATGGAAGACTGTCTGCAAGTCAGGCACAATAAAGTTTCTTTGATAGTTCCGGTACAATAGGCGTAACCCGCATGTTTAAAAGCAAGGCCCTCGCGGGATGCAGTCTTGATGACGGTATCACGCAGACGCGGAGTCATGGACAGAGAACAAGTGAGTACATACAGAGTAAGCGCAAGTATAGAGCCGGCACTAGGGACGGTTTTAGTCTAATAGCAATTTCCCATTTATTCAAGATATAGCAACGAGGAATTGACTGACACCCATAGAGCACAGGATAGAGGTAAGGCACACAGCTTATTTTTTCACTCGCGATATGCAAATGGCAGATGGCAGATTGGGCAGTAACGGTTAGTTTCCCGTATAACAGGAGCAAGCAACAGAGGGCTTTTAGCCTCGGCAGCTTGGTTTGACAACAGTCGTGACGTTAACTGGTGTAACTAAAACGCTTGAATTAGTAGAAAGGAGGTACGTGTTATGGATACCTTCGTCAGAGCACAAAGTGGTTTGGTTTACTTACAGGCAGTCGAATACACGGGTGTTGTTTGTTTCACGTGTTTTGACAATGAAATGGAGTCACTATTTGGTTCACGAGTAGGTAGTCGAACACACGGGTGTTATTTGTTTCATGCACTTTTTGACAATGAAACGAGTTACTATTTTACAGAAGTTTAGCATAGGGTATTGCACCCATGATCACGGCGCACGTAAGCTTATTATCTTCGCCACGTTTTTCACACAGCGTTGCATGAGTTTGGACAGCACAACTGAGTGCTTCGGTTTTTTATTTGCTTTTTTATTTGTGTTTGGGTTGTTCAGCATGTCTGCAGACAATGATATGTTGCTTTGTAATATGGAGCGAGAACCACATAACGTTCTATTCAGTTTGTTTTTTTGTGTTCCGGCAGGAGGCCCTTCAACATTTGCTTGCATTAATGTCATCCCCCTGAAGAAGGGTTCAAGTAACCCAAAATGCATTGGGGTCGTCGAAAGATGCGTAACTGAGAATATCGACTGATTTGTTTAACAATGTTTGGATTTTTGCAGAACTGTACAACTGGATATGATCTTTCAATGATGTACTGATTTGTTTTTGCAATATTTCATTGAAAATACACTGAAAAGTCAGATTACCAATTTGATTCTAGTTATATATTTATTGTTTAATTTTTGGCCAAGTGAGCTATTTCTGTGTTGAACCCTTAGGGGCAATTAAGCAGTGCGCTTCGACAGTGTACGGAGTTTTCTTCGCACCCATTTCAGTGACATTTTCGAGGGATAGAGGCAGATCCCACACACGAAGCAGCACGCACTGTTTCATCATAATATTAGATTACTTTGGATAGAACAACATTATTAAGCTGTGCAGGTTGAGACTATTTATTGAAGAACATCTAGACAAAACCTATGTGGCCCGGCCAAGTGGTCTGTTGAGTCCCAACATAAGTTGAGACAGTGATCACCTGTATATAAAACCAGTACTGAAAAATGATAAAACCCTTACCTCATAGGTCATTTGCAAAGTGGGGAGGAAGGGCAGGGAGTTAATGAATCTGCGGCTAAGACTGTCACTACCAGATATCCGGTTACCGAAGGCAAGTAACTTTTACATCTGATAGAGACATCTAGCCGCAGATTCCTTAACTTTTTTTTTTTTTTTATAAACGTTTTTATTAGCATTTTTGCATAATAACAGTTGTTACAGTGGTGTTTACTTGTGAATACATACATCGTTTGTCATTTTTTGCACTTATGTACAGCGTTTCTCTTCAATCAATATAAAATACCCTTTTCTTCGTCCGAGTCTGACAAGTCTGTTACTGCCATTTTTACCCGTCCTACAGATCCCACTCCCTGTGCTCAGTCCCTTTCTATTGATATGTGTTCTTCTTGAGGGGGTTCACAAATAGTCCCTCGAAATGTGTTCCATTTCCCCCATACTCTGGCCCACTTCTTGGGGCATCCCCGATGGGTATAGACCGATTTTTCGGTGATCATAGTGCGGTCCAGGTCTTGGCACCATTGTAAATAAGTAGGAGTTACCTGTGACCCCCAATGCTGTGCTATATTGCGTTTTGCCAGCGCCATTCACAGTGTAACCCACCCCTGATCTGCGTGATTGAGGTCTGTGGGTTCCCAGATGTTTATCAAACATCTCTTTGGTTCCAGCGGAACCATGACTCCTGTCACCTGCGAAACTGTACGCATAATCTCCTCCCAATACTTCGTTATTGACGGACAGTCCCAAATTGTGTGCCAGAATGTACCCAGTGCGCCACATTGACGGAGGCAGAGTGGGGTGTCAGTCCTGCCTAATTTGTGCAATAGTGGTCGTGTATAATACGTGCGATGCAGGATTTTTAGCTGCACTAATCTAAGTTTGGAAGGTATTGCGATCTCCCTTGGTGATGCCATTGCCTCCATCCAGTCGTCTTCCTCCAGTACTCCCAGATCTATCTCCCATCTGCCCTTAAGTACTGCTGTGGGATCAGGTTGATTGTTAATAATTTTACGGTATGTTTGGGATATGGCTTTTTTTTGTAAATGGTCTGTTAGCAGTCTGTCCTCTAGTGGTGAGGCCTCCGGTAATTGCGTATTTGGTGGTATCGCTGCCATAAGGGCGTGTCTTATTTGTAAATATCTGAAAGCTTCAGTCTGTGCCAGACCGTAGGTGTCTTGCAGCTGCGTGAATTTGATGACCCCCTCCTTCTCCCATAGGTCCCCAACCTTTGATATTCCTAATAAGTCCCACTGTCTGAATCCCTTTGTTTTTTTCCAGAGTTCCTAATTTCCGGGTGTCCCATAAAGGCGTGGCTTGCGTAATGACTCCGTCCCACTTCAATGCCCGCTGAGCTGTGTGCCAAACGTGAACCGTGTGTGCTGTTGGGCCCGTTAGGGTTGTTTTTCGGGGCCTGCTGTACAACGCCCCCATTATCCCTCCGGCTTCTAGAAGGTGCCTGTCCATCCGGAAGGCGGGGTCCTCCTGTGATGCGTGAAGCCACTGATTTATTGTGATGAGCTGAGAAGCCCAATAGTACACCTGTATATTTGATAGGGTGATCCCGCTATCGTACCATCCCCTCACTAGTTTCGGCAAGGCTATACGAGCCGACTTCCCATCCCACAGCAGGTTAGTGAGCTCTGTATTTATCATAGTAAAGTATGTTGGGTTTACCGGAAAAGGAGTGTTCTGTAAGATATATAGAAATCTGGGGAGTGCCATCATCTTAAAGAGGGCTGCTCTGCCCAGTAGTGTTAGCGGCAGGGATCGCCAGTGCTTAACATCGCTACGCAGTCGGGTCAAAGGCTTCATCAGGTTTTCGTCAGTAAAGATCTCGCTTTGTGGTGTTACGTAAATACCGAGATATTTAAATCCCCGTTAAGCGATCCGGATTTCGCAGTGGCGTGGAATCCTCGGTGGAGGACCATGTAAGATGTAGAGAAGTGATTTCGCCCAATTTATTGTGTATCCTGACGCTCTGCCGTATGCGGCGCACAAGTCTAGCAGACGGTTTAGAGAACGCGCAGGTGATGCCAGATATAATAAGACATCGTCCGCGTATAGTGAAATGCGGTCCTCCCATCCCATGGCCCATTTCAGTCCGCGGATAACTGGGTCCTGGCATACCCATGCCGCCAGTGGCTCCAGTACTATAGCAAAGAGTAGGGGGGAGAGGGGACAGCCTTGTCTCGTTCCCTTTCCAAGGGGAAATTCTGCGGAGATACGACCATTTGCCACCACCTGCGCCAAGGGTTTCGTATATAGCAGTTGAACCCATTCGCAGAATTTGGGACCAAACCCCATATGACGAAGGACTGCGAATAGGAAGGGCCACTCAACCATATCAAATGCCATGCGCGCATCCAGGGACAGAACCATCGCATCCTCTTCGATAGTAGACCTCCGTGCCATGACACCATGTAGTCTCCTGAGATTTAGCGCTGTGTTTCTGTTAGGCATAAAGCCTGACTGATCAGGATGGATCACTGTTGTGAGGTGGGGTTGTAGTCGCGTGGCTAACGCTTTGGCCAGTATTTTAGCTTCAGCGTTCATTAAGGAAATAGGCCTGTAGGACATGCATTCCTGCTGTGGCTTGCCTGGTTTGTGGATTGCGACTATGGTCGCTACACGTTGGTCTCTAGGTAATTCTCCCTTCTCTAAGCATTCCTTATACATGTTTAGTAGGTGTGGTGCGAGTTTGGTCGCTGTCCCCTTGTATAATTCTACCGGGATACCATTAGGTCCCAGAGCCTTTCCCGACCGCAATGCTCCCATGGCCGAGGTAAGTTACTAAGTGGTTAGGTCTGCGTCTAGTGCCTTGACGGCATTCTCTGACAATGTGGGCATTTGAATGTCTTTGAGGAAGTCCAGGTTGTCTTCCCTAGTGTTTGTGGCAGTGGGTGTATATACTTGCTGGTAATGCTCGGCTAATGCCTCAACTATTTGCTGGGGGTCTGAGGTCGTATTCCCATCTGCTAACCTGATTTGGGCTATCCAATTATTGGCACGCTCCTTCCTGTCAAGCCAAGCAAGGAGCTTGCCTGCCTTATCGTCAAGCTCGTATACTGCATGTTGCGTGGCGGTAAGCCTGGATTTCGTTTCTTCCCAGGCGAAAGCCCTATATTCTTGCTGTGCCATGTGGAGCCCGTGTGTTGTGTCGTCGTTGGTATCTCGCGCGTGGTCTGCCTGAGCCACCCCCTGTTCTAGCTCTTCGAGCTGTTGTCTGTGTCACTTTTTATGGCTAGATACCAGGGAAATGGCCTGTCCCCGCAGCACTGTTTTATATGCTTCCCACAGTATTGTCGGGGAAGAGACTGAGTGCTCGTTTTCGTCGAAGTATTTCTCTGTGGAGGTCTGTAGGCCCTTCTTAATCTGAGGGTTTTTTAGGTATCCTGGGTATAAAGGAAACAGTCGCCGTCTTGTTACGGTGTGGGAAGTATAGGTTACATATACTGGTGAGTGATCAGAAATGCCTCTAGGCAGGTGTCGAGTCTCCGATATCCCTTCTAGTCCTGTTGTTAGTGTAAATAAATAATCTATTCTTGAAAGGCTGTTATGTACCCCAGAATGAAAAGTGTACTGACGGTCCTGTGGGTGCCACTTCCGCCACACATCAGTGAGGCCCATAGCCTCCACAAAGTCCACCAGTTTGAGATTGGCACTGCAAGTATCTCTAGGGGCTGCTTGTCTAGCGAGGATCAATCGTTGCATTAAAGTCTCCACCTATGATAAGTTTCCCTGTGGTAGTGATAATAAGAATTCCCTAGCGCTGGGAAGGTTGACTGGTGCAGCGTCGGTGGTATATATACTGTTACGAAGTTATATGTCCTTCCCTCCCATTGACATGCCGTTGCAGCAAATCGACCCTGATCGTCCTTCCACGACCCGGTGATTATCAGGGGGAAACGTTTATTGAGCAGGATGCCTACCCCCCGCGAACCTGAGGTAAATTCCGAATGTATTGTCATTTTGTATCCCCACCTGTCTAGAGCTCTGCAGGCACAGCCTGTCAAATGTGTTTCTTGTAGTAATGCTACTGCTGGGCCCTTTCGTTTGATGTATTGAAGGACCAGCCCCCTCTTAATCTTGTCTCCCAATCCGTTGACATTCCAGGATAGTATTGTTAGTGGAGGCGGTAACCCCCCAGGGTCCGAGGTTTGGGAGCTAGGAATATCAGCGGGTGTGTCTGTGTGCGCCATGTAGGACGTGGGATTTGGAAGGGTATTGAGTCCCGCATTGCTTCCACTGTGCTTTATCATCAAACATGTCATTTGCTAAACTTCTAAACTTTTGTATCAATTCAAACAGTAAGGACTGAAGTATCAGTGTAGTGTAGTGCATAATACCTCCCGTATTCCCTTGTATCGGAAACATGAGAAATACGCTAACCCCCTTGAACTGTTCCCCATCCCCCTCCCCCATCCTGCCTCCCTGGCGAGGCGGACCTAGAACTACCCGCCACCCCAACTGAGCAGAGTGCTTCTGACCCATAACTTGTACTTGTGTGAGGGGGGAAGAGTCTGCCAGCGATCCCCGCCAGTCACTCCCTTGACTAACATCTGGTTGCGGCCAATAGCCTGGACGGAGGCGCTTTGGTCGTGGCCACGAGGGCATCCGCCCGTGCCACCGCATCATGTGCCCATCATTCGTGTATTATTGTATCATATCAATTAAAATAGTGGTCTCCCACAAAGTGTCCCAAACTTTCAAACAGCAGTCATGACTAGCTGATGCTGACGTGTTCCACTTTGCATCCGGTCACCACTTCATCTGCGGAGAAGTCTCCATCCTCTTGTCGCGCTGGAACATCACTCAGGGTCGTCATTTGAAGCGAGGCGTTCTTCTTCCACGATGGCCGTCCCTCCGCTACTCGGTGTGCCGGATGGCTTGGACATTTGTCTGTGTTTCGGAGTTTGTCTTGTGTGGCCCGTGGCCGGGCGCCATCCCTCCAACCAGTCGCTCGCCTCCTCCGGCGTCTCAAAAAACCAGACTTTTCCCTCTGCTTCAACTCTTAGTTTCGCCGGGAAGAGCATTGCGTATTTTAATTCTCTGTTACGCAGTTCTTTTTTGATTTCTAGAAAACTGCGTCTTTTCTTGGTCACCGCCGCCGTGTAATCCGGATAGAGTGCTACCGTACTGTTGTCTACCTGTAGTGGGGGGCTCGTGCGCGCGGCCTGTAGGATCGTCTCCCGGTCGCGGAAGTTAAATATGCGCACCAGTATGGGTCTGGGTGGCGCCCCTGGCCTCGGTCTTCCGCCAGGCACCCTGTGAGCCCGTTCCACTGAAAAGAAACTTGATAGGCCGCGGGGCTGCAGCTTCGTCAGGATAAAGTCTTCTACAAAGAGGTCTAGCGCCGGTCCCCGGATGCTCTCCTGCACCCCCACCAGGCGTATGTTGTTGCGCCGTGAGCGCCCCTCTTGGTCCTCCATCTTGTCGGCCATTTGCTGGGCTGTTTGTTCCAGTTGGCGGACCTGGCGCTGCAGGGTTAGCGTATCTGCGGTTAGTGCAGCTGTCGTGTTTTCGACTTCCGCTACCCTGGTGCTGGATTTTGGAGACATCTGCGCGCAGCAGCGTGATGTCCGTCGAGATGGTGCCAATGGAAGATTGCATCTGGTGGAGGGTGGCCATAACATCTAGCAGGGTGACCTCCCCCTGCTTTGCGGTCGGCGAGGCGCTCCCACTGGGTTGGGGTGTCGCTGTCGTGACCAAGTGTTCCTTATGGTAGACGTATTTGTCCAGCTTACTGCTCTGCGACCCTCGCTGACCACGTCCACTCATCTTGCCTGCTACTGGTGGCTGGTGTTACAGGGAAGGCAGTGATCGCCGCTGCCTGCCGGCGGGAGTGGTTTCCGCACGCGGCCTCTCGGTTTTCCTGCCCTCCCTTTTGCCGTGCGGTCAGTAGTGCTGTCCGGTGTACCTGTGCCCCTCACTAGGCCGCCGCCGCCAGTCCGCCGCCCACCGTGCTGCAGGTATTTCACCACCAATGTGGCTTGTAGTTTTCTCTCTTCTGCTCAAGAAGCCTCAAGTCTGATGTGTATTGGTGCACCCACCGCTATGTGTGTCGGTGTCCGCGCCAGCCGCCGCTCAGTCTTGGGGTATGCCGCTGGGCCCTCAGGATACTGCCGTCTGCCCCCGTGTCTCCCAATACACTGGGATTTTCGTGCCTAGTCACCACTTCGGCGCCCTCTCTTGACGCTGCTGTTGGAGGGGGCAGTGCGCGGGCTTACTACGCTCTGCACCGGGCGCACCCACCGCTGCGTGTGCTGGTGTCCGCCCTCGCCACCGCCAGTCTTGGGGTATGGCGCTGGGCCCTCAGGTCTGCCTCCGTGTCGCCCGGTTCACTGGGATTTTCGGCCCGGGTCGTTCCTTTTCCCCCCCACCGGGGGTATGGATTTTGGGCGCTTGTGTTGTATGAGTCGGGAACCCAACTCACCGCATCCCGCCTCCTCACTCTCGACTGTTTTCGGGGCTTCCTCCGGCTGCCGCGACCCGCCGCGCCGGCACTCACTGCGATTTCTTAGGCGGGGCGAAGGCTACTCGAGGCCCCGGCTTCTGCGCTGCCTCCAGGCCGCACCTCTTTACCACGGTCTAGGGCTCCGGCGGCTGGTCGCAGACGACCCAAATCCCCTCCAAATGCTCTCCGGATGTTCCAACGTTCCCGCCCACCCTTGGAGGACGGCAGGCCAGCGGATTAAAGACAGGATAGTCGGGAGAACCGCAGGCGATCGCGGAGCTCTCCCAGGCTGCGGCCATCTTCGGTGGCTGCAAGCCACGCCGATTCCTTAACTTTTGAATTAAATTATATAGTTATACCCCACTGGAGGAGAGTCTGTGAACTAATCATACAAAACCAACCGCTCACAACTAACAACCGACCAAATGTACGTAGGAATAGCAGAACAATAGCTTTACTCTTAATAGAATATATGATCACTGTCACAGAACATATAAATAAAAAACTATTTCACAGGTCCGAGAATCGGCTTTGAGGGAAAAGGGGAACAACCCCTAAATAACTATCTGTCAGATAACAGACATTATCCCCTATCCCCACAGGGGAAAGAAAACTAGATGACCAAAAAAAAGAAAAAAAGGATCAGCAGCATGACAAACCATGTAATCTGCATTGATCATGACAAAACAGAAAATCAGAAAAAATAATTGTCAAGATAAAAACCCAAAGAGGGACCTTCAGAACCCATTTTCCCCAAAGGAGAGATGAACAACAACACCTCCTGGGTATAAATAATTTAGTTTGGACAAAATGAGCATTCATATTCATCAAATGCGCCAATTGTATAACATCTTGCCACAAAGATGTATAAATGGGCATTAATATATATACACAAACAAATGTGCCACCAGAAACTCCAACTGGCCCGGCAATTCACTGAATTTCACTGGCCAATAACTACTGTCTGACCGCAAGAATGTATAAAGCTTGCCCTCGTACGGCTTTCAGTGCCATAGTCTGAAAAACTTATCACAACCTCGAGCCATAGGTAAGCTCGAAACACCAAGGCAAGCGAGAAAAAGAGAATCAACCGCATCTTTGATTAAAACTTCTTTCTTTTCCCCCTTTTTTTTTTTTTTAAGAACAATATGTATAACACATATGATACAGTCATTTATATTCTGTATATCTAATAACTAACTGGAACCGAGAAACAGTTTCATAAAGTGCTTTATCATAATTTTGAAAATGGTAGCGCACCTATTAGCGCACTTGTCAACAACAAGCACACACGACCACACCTTTGATATGATCGTAAGTCCAATAATTAAATGAATCACAGAAGCACATTAAATCATGTATACCCGCTCTAAAATGAGAGGATCGGCGAAAAATATCCAACTCAGTGAAGAAAGGGTAGTACGCCATCAATACAACCCCGCAGGTGACTTACAGTAAGAAAAAGCTGTCAGTTATTAAAACCTGACATCACAAGAAATAGTAGTCATGATTCCACATGAATTAAGGAATGCAGAAAACAATAAATACATCCTCCCCAAAAGACAGGTAATGTCGATCAGCCTGAACCCCGCATATCAAGAATATCATAGGAAGAAGAAAAGATTACAATAAAGTCAAAAATCCTCCTATTATCAAAATTTCTCCCAAGATTTTGTATAGATTCATTGGAGGCCTTGTTGGCGACCAAAAACGGCCCAACACCTTAGGACATATTGTCTGAAGTCAAGGACAACAAGCCATCATAAACATTTAGCGGCCAATTTACAGCATCACAATATGGAGCAGGGATAGGAATTGCCTGCAGTTGAGGTAATATTTATGCCTTTACTAGACAATGTTCCTTTATCCTAAGGGAAGAACTCGCAAGCAAAGGAGCATACAAACAATGCAAACACATACTCTGAGTCAGAGCAATGCTTCAACTTGCTGAAGCATCCAATTACTCCAAGAGTAGATCAAAGAGTCACAATACACCAGTCTACAACTGACAACCATATGCCTCTAAAGGAACACTGAGAAAGCCATGCAACTTGCATACTGAACTGCTTCGAAGAAGCATGTAATAGATCTGCTTCCATACAGGAAGACAGCTCTTTTAATAATAGCCTCTTGAGCTGAAGACTCACCCACAGAGGCCAGGTAACAAAGGGTACTTCTCTTACTCATTTAAATCAGTACGCAACTAAAAAAGAAAATGGTACTGAGGTTATAACCACTACTCCTCACCAGAGTACACGTGGTAATACTGAAACCAAAAACTGGACATATACAACGTCCTAACAAGGCTATTTCTTGACCAACAAAGACATATATCCCAAGCCTAGTTATAAGCAAAGCACAGATCGACAGAAAATGTAGGACTACAACTCTGTAGTTCTCCGTCTTTCATGGAAGCGTCTTAATGCCGCATCTGCCTGATCACCAAAAAGACTGGCACCATCAAATGGTATATCGGCCAAAGCCGACTGGACAGCCTCTGAGCAACCCAAAGATGCCAACCAAGCCCGACGTCTTAGCGCCACAGCAGATGCCATGGCCTGAACCACAGACTCCGTTGTATCCATGCCACACCTTATGGTAAGCTTAGCGGCCTGCTGGCCATCTCTAATCAAGTTGCCTATCTCAGCACGGAAGTTATCCAGAAGAGATGGGAACATGTTCTGTAAAGAATCCCAAAACATATATAAAAAGCACCCCATCACACAAGACGTGTTGGTGGCTCTCAATGCTGAGCTGGCTGAAGCAACTCTATGCTTACCACAAGCATCATGACCTCTAGCAGCTTTACCTAAAGGAGTCTTAGGAGTAGAATCTACATCCTGTGAAGTCGTTGCAGCTTGAGTCACCAGGCAACTGGTGGAAAGGCATCTATGAAAACAAACTGGGTCCCCAGGTGCAGGCAAATGCCTACGTGCAACATCACGGTCCACTGAGGCCCCCCCCCGACTCAGGCTTGGCCCAAGCACCTAATAAAACATCAAATACGGTCTCACTATACAGAAGAACAGGCTCTTCTCCCGTCTGTCCCTGGCAAAGGATTTCAAACAAAGGGTCTGTAGACCTCTGCATCGTGGGCAGTGACAAGTCTAAGACTGCAGCCACTTTCCTCAGGATGTCTGCAAAGAAGAAACTTGCCTCCGTGGCAAGACTAAGGAGGGAAAGCAACCCAGAGGCTGGTGAAGAATCTAGCTCACTAGCCTAACAAGCTCTCCTCCACCTGAAACACATTGGTGTCGGAAATGGGCTGAAAAAGTCAAGCCCTAGTCGATACAGGTGGACCTCCCAAAGGCTCTTCCTGGAAAGGGACCACAAATTGTACAATCCCTTCAGTTTGCATGGCCGAATCCGTATCCAACGCTGTATGACGCCGAAGTGGCGACTTCACGACGTCAACTGGGGAGAGGCGACTTCGACCGGCGCCGTCAATTTCGGAGTCGGTTGGTCAAAGACCGGCGTTGTAGGCAACGATCCCGGAGGAATTTGAGCCTGCGCTAAAGCGACGTCAGCCGACGTCGACCGGCTCCGATCCATCGATTCTGATGGCCCAACCTTCATCAAGGACAAATCCTCCGATGGTGTCCCACTCGCCTCCTTGGGGCCTAAAGGCGCTCCAGAGGGAGATGGGGTTCCAAAGATGAGGTGTAAGGAATCATAATATTCCCTCATCTCAGCCAGCGAAGCACTGGCTCCCGGAAACATGGGGAGACGCGGTGCGGAGTCGCGTATGGCTTCCTCAACCGTCGAGCGGGAGTAGCCAAGGGAGACAGAGTCTCCACGTGGTGAAGTCCGAGAATGGCACGACTTCAACAGCGCCTTACCTTTCAACTTCCCTGGAGAACAAAGTCCCTCAGGCCGGCTTCAGCTCCTAGATCGACCCCGCATATGTTCCTCCCGGGGAGACGAAGAAAGGGGTCGGGAAGCCTCTGAGGATCGCAATACATGCGCCGCCATCAATGTTAAATGCCACTCCTTCAACGACTTTGGTTTTGGCTTCTGGCAGGAAGCACAATCCTCGGCGTCGTGGTGCTCACCTAGACGCCACATACAAATTGTATGTGGGTCCGTCACCGGCATATGTCGGCTACAAGACCCACAAGGTTTGAAACCTGTCGACATTTGACAGGCACACTTCTCCACTGACACCAGGTGTCGAAGTACGTCAAGAAAAAACGACCTGAGGAACCGCTTCTCAGGATCCATGTTACAGAGCGGAAAAGAACTGACGTCCGTGCACCGGAGGGGACTTATACGGCTCCACTGACGTCATGACTGGAGTCAACGTCATCGCAGAGCCTTATGACGCCATACCCCGGCGCGCAGAGGTACTGCTGAAAAATTTCCGGATCCAGACTGGCGCCTGGGGAGAATTCAAAAGTTAAGGAAACTGCGGCTAGATGTCTCGATCAGATATGTAAACATTATCCACAAGCTACAATATTTCGCACCCACTTGTCTCTTGTAATTGAAGTCCATTCTGCCAGATACAAGGATACCGCTCCCCCACTGGAGAGTGAAAGCGGGGTGGAAGATGTTGACAAGTTACGGTCACGTGCCAGAGGAGTGTCTGCCTCTAGAGGAAGGAGGTTTTATTTAGGTTGGTTTTTGGTTTTGAAGTTTCTAAGATAGGAGTACCTCCGATCGCTGAAAGTATTGTAGATGAAAGGGCCAGCGAGGGGTTTAAACAATGGGTAGGTTAAATCCGCAATCTCTAGCCCTGTACTGCTGCCTGAAAAACATTTTCCTCAAGACCGACTGACTTCAGGGTCTCTGACGCATTTTAAATTTTCAGTAAATCCTCCTCTGTATGCTTACCAAATAGAGAGGACTCTGAAAAGAGAAGATTCATTTATTTGGGTTTGCGCCTCTGGTATCCGAGTTGGGATTCGGAGCTATGATGATTTAAGAATGGATATGCCATGGCAATATACAGTAGCTGCTAACTCCATCAATTTGTCCTGTAGCATCTCAAAGTCTTGCCAGTGTTTTGGTAGATAATTTATCTCTCTTTCTTGGATAGCGACGAAGAAGAGCAGAAGTGCTAGCATTTTATTTGATGCGTGGCAGCTTTGCCACACATCTTCCATCCTACGTCGTCTATGTGTTTGCTTTAGTGCTCTGGTGGGGCTGTTGTTCCAGGAGTAGAAACAGGTTTCTTTCTTACAGAAGTCACTATAACAGTCTGGTTTATGTTCTAAGTCAGGATTGTGATGTGGGGCCTTGTATTTTTAAGTAAGTTTGGTGTGGCTGCTTTGACTGTTTGATACTGCAGAAGACAGATTTCCTACTCCTACCAAACCAGGAACTTAAGAACAAAAGAGGCTAAGGAGCCACTCTTGTCTGTAGCGTTTCCAGAAACATCAACATTGTTGATTGTGGTACTTCTAGAGGAATGTTTCACTGCTAAACCCTTGTGAATGATAGAAACGTCATCAAATGGAGAGGTGCGAGATGGAGATGGTGAAGCTGGTGTGAAGGAAGTAGTGCCATCTGAGACTGAGAAGGTGATCTTGACGGAGATCTGAACGGTCTTCTTTTTCAGGGGTTCGATGAGAGGAAACTAATGATCCGCAAAAAAGTTTGCTATTCCTTGGTGGAGACATAGAAATAGGTCTCAACACAGTTCTAGGAGATAGCTGCAGGGGTTGTAAAGGTTCCTTAAGCTTATCCTCAAAAGGCATAGTTGGTTTTATTGGCTAAATGGCAGTGGATGAGGATCCGGGGTAAGTGTTGTAATGTAGATGGAGGAGGCCTACATAAGCTCTCTTCTGTCTTCTTTGGAGTTGTGGTTGAAGAAGAAGTGGAAAATATAGATGTAGCTACACCTGGTTGTTCTAGTGTCATTAGCAGCAGAGAATGTAGAGGCAATTATGATGATGCCAAAGACACAACTGACAGTGATGGGGCACAAGTCAACACTACTAATTTTGAAGGAGTTGGGGTCAAACGTAACCCCTTGGAAGTCAATGGAGACAGAGACATCACATGATTTCAAGGAGGTCTTCCGTTCAATGGCAAGTGAACTGACATTGAGCGAGGATCAGTTTTCAACGTCACACATGGAATAATCTACAGGGACAGTGTTTTGGATGCTGCCAAAGTTATCGGTGTTGAGTGGTGAATATTTGTATTTATTTTATTTATAAAGTTTTGTACAGCGCAAACATGACCCAGGTGGGTATCAGAGCGCTTCATAGTTAGGGTAGGTAGGATACAAAAGTGGGACAAGAGCAATTGTTACAAATAGGTTCAAGGCGTGAGCAGGACGTCAGTGCGATTCAATATTTCAAATTGAATTGAATATGTTTGAATGTCAAATGATGTGTACTCTTCAATGAAGAGCTATGTCCATGATGTCCTTCAATAAGCATCAAGCCCTCATGTGACAGGGAACAAGTAGGAGCTGACGGCATACACATCATTGCCGTTGAGGTAGAAGGACGAGAGTGATGTCATTGATGTTCCAAAGACAATCTCACTTCTCTAGATTACTATTTGCTGGATTCTTTGTCAGAAGTAGGTTGCTTCTCTGAGGGGGCATGAGAAGATCTCTTTAGCCTTCTCTTTTTCTTCTTCCCACTCATATCATGAGCCACCTCAACTTGTTACCTTCTCGATCCCCTTAAGGTCCTTTTGGACATTTTGTCTTTTTACAGATGTCAGTCAGTCACCAAGTGAGAGCTTGGTAAAGACATAATAGAGGCCTTGTAGGGAGTAAGAAACAGCCTTTTCTCCCACATGATGGGCCCTTCTTAAAGAGATAAGGCATTTTTGTGGATACATTCTCTCAGGAATCAGCAAAAAAGGGTTTTACTCAACAGAAATGAGTTAAAAAGTAAAAAACATTGAGTAAAGCTGTACAATTCTTATTTTTGTGTCAAGTTTTAATCAGAAATAGAGTTGTGAAACCTCCCAGGTGCTCTGTAGGACCTGTTCATGTGAACTGGTAAAAATAACTCTCTCTCTATAGAAACTGCCAGTCGAGTGCACTAGGGGTAGAGGAACCTCCTGGACTCTAAGAGACAGGACACTTTTCTTATCTAAAGCCTGCCTATCATGCTGCATTTTATTTTCCTTTCCTTCATACATTTTCACCTTCCTGCACTTTAAATGCTGCAATGCAGGTTTGAAACTGTTGGAGTCATCATAGTCTCTGAGGAAAATGAAATTGAGCTTCTGATAGGCTATCACATGGTGTGGCTTATCATAACAGATGATCACCGACACCCTGTGCGAATTTTAAATGAAAATTAATCTATGACAACTGCTCCAGGCTCCAAGCAGGCAGTGCAGAATTATTCTAGTGTTTATGACAATCACTGAAGATCATACAATGCAGAATGTGACTTTCTAGTCATACCAATGAGAGTCATGAGCAAAGCTTGCCAACTTCAGTCGAGAGTTGTTCCGAACGGGAAACAGTTCTACCACAAAGAGACATTAACACAAGGAATCAAAAAGCTACATGTTCACCTAGAACTGTAGAAAAGCCACTTACCACGAAGGTCTTCATTGCCCAAAACAGAGCCATGCGGGTCGTACCACTGCAAAAAAGAAGATGGAGTGAGAAAACTCTATAAAAAAGGGATTCTTATTAATTATATGAAATAATTGCTTCTCTAAAGTGCATAATTATACAATATTAAATACTTATTCACAGAACAGGTACAATATAGGTATAAGTACAAGCCTTCACTGGAGAGTAAGAAAGGTGCCCTGGGGAGGGGGGGGGGGGGGGTGTATTAGTGCTGCAGCTCTGGGCGGTCTGTTGAATAGCCAGGTTTTCAGTTCTTTCCTGAACTCCTTATGGGTTGAGGCTGTTCGGAGGTGTAGGGGGAGGTCGTTTCAGTGTTTAGCAGCCAAGTGGGAGAAGGCACCGTGGATGCGCGGAGTGTGGGCAAGTTAGAGCGACGCAGAGCGTAGTAGTCTGGTGGGTTGGTGGAAGTTTACTCTGTGGTTGAGTTAGGTTGGGCCGGTGCTGTGGAGGGCTTTGTGGACGTGAGTGAGGAGTTTGAACTGGCATCGTTTGTTAACGGAGAGCCAGTGAAGTGCTTTGAGGTCGGGTGTTATGTGGGTTTGCCTAGTGAGGTCAAGGACGAGCCTTACTGCTGCATTCTGAATGGTCTGGAGTCTGTTTAGCATTTGGGTAGTGATCCCCACATATAGGGTGTTGGCGTAGTCCAGGTGGCTGGTGACGAGGGCTGGGGTGACGGTGTTTCTAGTGTCAGTTGGGAGCCATTTGATAATTATCTTCAGCATGCAGAGGATGCCAAAGCATGCCTAAGAGACGGCATTCAACTGTTTTCTCATTGTGAGCTTGCTGTCGAGTATGATGCCTCGGTTTTTAGCGTGCTCTGTGGGTTGGGTGTGAGGTTCAGCTGGTCACTAGGTGTCATTCCAGGGGGAGGTGGTGCCTCCGAAGAGGAGTACCTCGGTTTTGTCAGTGTTAAGCTTGAGGCACTTGCTATGCATCAAACTGTGGAAGTTAGCTTTGGTGCTGGAGGGGTCTGAGGAGAGGGACAGGATGAGTTGAGTGTCATCTGCGTAGGATACGATGTTCATGTTGTGAGATCTGACCAGGGCAGCTAGCTGGGCCATATAGGTGTTGAAGAGAATTGGGCTTAGGGATGATTCTTGATGGACGCCGTAGATGATTTCCTTCGGTGCCGAGGAGTATGGCGGGAGATGTGTAGGAGGGTGTCGAATGCTGCGGAGAGGTCGAGGAGGATAAGGGAAGCGGTCTCTCCTTTGTCCATGAGGGCTCTTATGTAAACAGTGTTTGCTATGAGGGCTGTGTCCGTGCTGTGGTTAGCACAGAATCATGAACGAGAGGGGTCCAGGTGTTTGTTGGTTTCCAGATGGTTGGTATGTTGGATGTTTACTGCTTTTTCCAGGAATTTGACTGGAAAGGGGAGTAGGGAGATTGGTTCTTGAGGTTTTCAGGGTCTGCAGAGTTTTTTTCCCCGGAGGGGTTGGACCTCTGCATGCTTCCGGGCTGCTGGGAAGTATGCTGAGGATTTGGAGGTGTTGAGGATGGTGGTGAGCTCCTGGCTGCTGGAGCGGATTCCTTTGTTGAACATATGGTGGGGGCAAGGGTCTCTGGGTGCTCCTGAGTGTATGGAGCTCATGATGCTGGTGGTGGTCTGTGTTTTGCGAGGGTGTCCCATGTAGCGATAGTTGCTGTGCTGTGGTCTTTGTTGGTGGGGAGGGTGTTGATGCTGTCTAGGGTCGGTTGGGGGTCGAAGTGTTCGTAGTGATTTTGTTGTGAAAAAAACTCTGCAAGGGAGTCACAGAGATCCTGGAAGGGGGTGGTGTTCTCTGTAGCTGTGGGGTTGGAGAACTCCTTGACGATGCAGAAGAGTTCTTTGCTGCGGCTGGAGCTGGCTTCGAGGCAGGTGTTGAGAGCGTCTTTCTTACTACACAAAAGTAGTAAAATACAGCAGATACAGAGACCGCAAGAAAATCAGCAGCAATAGAGTCCCACTGTCCTGGTGCACTAAACTAGTGAGACCCTGCATGAGACTGATTTCAGAATTTCTGGCAGATCATTACAATGTCCTTCTCAGGAGACCTTATCACAAGTCTCGCCCTCTCCAGTCTCCTCACAGGGTGGTGTGGTGTCAGGAACCTGACTGAACTCACTCAACCCTGGAAGGGAGTTGGTAGAAAGTGGGGTAAAAAAAAAAGTAAGAAGCAAAGCAGGCTGCTGAAAGCTTGAACCTAGGTGGTACGTCAAGTGTATGCATTCTGCAGGCTTGAGCTTTCAGTTTCTTGCATAAGTGCTCAAGGTGGGAAGGAGCTATGCTTGTGCTCTGAGGATCTATAAAAGCACTCACCAGCAGGTGGGTGTGGGTATGCAAGAGTGTATCTGTGTGTGTGAATGAATTAGTGACCTGGGGAGTGTGTGGAAATAACAGAGTGAGTGACATAACTGTATGTGATTGAGAATGAGTGAGTACCCGTCAGTGACCGAGAATAAATGCCAATGAGGGACTAAGTGAGAGAGAGTGAGAAACAAATGTGTGTGCTTGTGTTACGCTTGGGATTCTTCCACTCACCATGGCATCCTGGAAGTTATTCTTGGCTCATGGAGCCACCCATGGCAAAATGTTGGCATGCTGGAGGTACTTCTTGGCATACAGGGCATCCAAGCATAATGCAGGCACACTACAGGTTATTATTGGAATAAGGGGCACCCATGGCAAAATGCTGCTGCTGGGACATTGGAGGAAATTCTTGGCATATGGGACACCTGTGAAAATGCAGGTGTTCGCCATACTGTAGGTACTTTTTGGCATGAGGAAGGTCAGCATGGCATATTAGGGGGATAGGGGCAGGCAACCACAACACAATACTGACCCATCATACTAGAGGTAATTTAGCACAAATGGGTCGCTCTTGGTATACGGATGGTATCAATGGCAAAATTCTAGCACTGGCATATTGAGTGCAATTCTTGGCCTAAGGGGACAACCATGGCATATGGGGAGCACCCATGACAAAATGCTGGCTTAAATAGAGTATAGGTAATCACTGACATTGTATCCTCTGCCACGTCTTTAAATAAATGGGGCGAACTCCTGGGAAGCATCAGGTTTCATTGGCTTAACACACCATTAAAATGATTGATTTTTTTTATTGGAGGGCCATGTCAGAGCCTATGGCCTTTAAAGCACATTTATGTGAAAATTAGGTTTTCGAATGCACTATGACTGCATTTTTCCAAATTTTTTCAGGGAAAGAAATAAACCCTCCTAGAAGGAGTTAGAATTGCCTACATGAATTTGGGATAGGTAATATGCCCCTCCATTTGCAAAGATCACCTGCTTCCAATGTCATATTATAGATTAGATGAAAGTCAGGAGTATGATCATTGTGACAGAATGGCACTGGCTGAAGGTGAAATTCATAAATCAAGTCAATGGCAAGCAGGTAAGTTTTTGGATGAACTATCTCTGCTGGAGGGGCTTCCGTGGGAATTACTAATATAGAATGGCATATGATTTTATTTAAAGGAAATGGGCTTCCTGGGAATTCTGGGAGTATATGACATGTGCCTACAGGTGTTTGCTCTCTAGAACAACAGTATGGTTGAATGATGCAACAGGGTGCTTAGGAAGGGACTGTAGTGGTCAGTCTGTGAAATTCTGATTGGAAGAATACTCTGGGAGTATTGTAAAATGCTTAACAAGAATACTGGGAAATTCCTTACTGACTGACGAGAAGACACAGATGTTTGAAGCAATCCTAATTGGGGTCGGATGTCCAAGGGAGATGGTAATAATGTGAACAGCAAATTAGGTCCAAATGACAAAGAAAATACTGTTGACCAGAGCATGCATGCAAAGACAATCATTGGTTTAATGCAGACAACGAGGTGAGGGGCAGGACATCAAGATCTATGAGAAACAGGCTGTTTTCAAAGCCCTTTTAAATGTTGAAAGTACAGATTAATTTAGTGTGACTAAGCGAAGCTAACCTTTCAATGTAAATGGTTTCATGTGCCAGAACGCATTTTGGATTTTAGCAATACGCAGAACTAGAATGGTGGCAAGACATTCTTTTCATGAAATATTGCATATATAACCTGTATCTTGGTGTGCGTCGTATCTGGTAATATTACGATTATTCATATTTCGTATATCTGCATGTTGTTGAAGGTTCTGGACACCTTTGGTATTGTGCTATGAATGTAATGAGTGAGAGAGAAAGAAATACAGATTTTTAGGGGTGTATAAAGAAGTGTTTGTGTCAGATTTTACCTGACAGTCACTTCACTTCAATATAGTTGCATATCTGCAACTGTTGGCACTGGGACATCAGTGTTATAAAGTTCTATTGTTATCTTCACGATAACGAACAAAATTACCCTTCTCCAGTTTCCACTTCAAGACATTTCAGCTGAAATGGTCCTTCAGGTGAAATCTTTGAGACCCATCAAGACTGGGATTCCTCACCTGACCAGACTGGGGGATACAGGGTAAGCCTGCTGTGAGTACAGGAGAGAATGAGGGTCCACCACATGCATGTGTGGTGCCATCATTGATGGCTTAACAGAGAAGACCGTTATAGACCTTGCTGGCCACTGTTTGCCACAATGCTTTGCAGGTTCATGTACTGCTCATTTCACTCCCCTCTGCCCCAACACACCAGTGTAGCTCAAGTTGTGTCTAGTTTGGAACAACTAATCCTAGAACCTCTCACAGAAAGCTGTGCGTTTACTTCTATCTATCTAAGCATTATCAAGCATGCCCAGCCTGTGTGCTGCAAGAAGCAATGTTTAGACAAAAAAAGGGCAAGATTATATCCACTTGCTCTTACCGGACAGAGATGCGCTCTCTTTGCATCATCTGTATCCTGGGATCAGCTCTTGAAGAAACGTTGTAGCCACAGCGTCTTGTAATAACTTCTTTTAAGTAAGCAAATCATAGTCTGCAAACGTGTGATATTGTAGGCAATGGAGATTATAATGTTCCAGGAAGTGCTAGCAGCATGTTAGCTATAAGCCCCAATAACTGAGGTTCATTAAAACTTGCTTTCATTGACTGTGTAGAAGGCAGTGGTCATGTTATCGACACCACTGCCTCCGTCAACGGTGGGACATTTTGCATTTCTGTCAGTGACTGAAATCTTTCTCGTCGACAGTGATGGCAATGATGTCAACTGTTCGTCAGTTCAACTCTCAACAACAAATCTTTTTGAGAGGTCTTCAGTATCTTGTTCAACAATGTTTTTGTCAATGTGGCTAATATAGATGTTGCAGGCTGCTCCATCAACGACTATGTTGCTGTCGTCGACAATGAAGATTTCTTTATAGGTGACAGACTTAACTGCTTCTTGAAAGTTTCCAGTGGCCCCGCCCTCCGCCCTCCCCCCTCCCCCTCCGCACACCCCAAATCGATGATGGAGTTACCTCAGGCATCTTAGGCTTTTTCACCATTACTTCTTCAGTGGACTCCACCCTGCTTTTAGTCTTGTGAGAACGCTTTCTTGGCATCTCACTCTCCCGTGTGGAGGCAGCAGTTAGCGGCTGACCTGATATCTGACCGTTAGAGGCAGGGTCAAATGGTCTCAATGCCAGCTACGAGGTCTTTTCCAAAGACTTCTCAGTAGGAGCCAACATAGCCAGAACTCGACATCAAAAGGAGTTTTTTTTCTACTTTTTCTTCCAAAATGGCTAAGGATAACCTCCTTTCTCGATCTTTTAAAAGTTTTGCAGAAAAAAGTATTACAGATGTCACATTTTTTCCAGTTACGGCTGGGATGAAGGCAGTATAGGCATTTTGTATGTGGATCATCCATCGTTTTTCTATATTCCTTTCATGTCCTGAAGAGAGATTGCTTCTGAACAAGTTTAGCCAGGTTGATAAAAGAGGCTTATGAAAAAATGATTAAAATGTTCTGGACAGAGCTTCTCCACTGCGTTCTTCACTGTAACATGCAGTCGAAAATCTGGCAGTTGGAAGCTTCTGACAAGAGACAAGCTGGGGGTGCTGGTCTCAGATTGGCTGTAGTTTGGATCATTTATAATGATGTGGATAAGTTGCAGATAATCTAGGAAATCTCTGTGTTATTGAGTGGAAGACTCACATTGCTGTATTTAACATGGTTATTGAGGGATCCCAGTCTAATTCAAGCATGTGAATCTATGAAAGATCCAATGCTGGAGAAGAAAAGGTTACTTACTTGCAGTCATGTTCTGCATCGTAGGAATCTTCACTTAAGTCAAACTCTAGATAATTCTCCGTTGTCTGCGTGGACCCCTAAGCACATATATATATACATACATACATACATACACACACAAGCCATCTTAAAATTCCTTCGGTTGCTGATGTCCATCTGATGTCTTTGAGGAAAAAACACCCTGTGATTGCCTATTGGAGGCTCAATATATGTTTCTAGGAAAATACTATGACTGAATACCAATTTAAAATCTACATTGTAGCATTACTGCTCAAGCCAGTGACATTTTATGAAGAAGGGAAAGAGGAATGCAGCCTGATGGACTTTAATCGTAAAGAGATGAGAAACAGTACTGCCCCTTTCCAAATCCATGAGGCTTGTCTACTCACAGTGCACGCTACTTACTGGCAGTTTTTTTTTTTTTTAAAGTCTATATGTAAAGATTCACTTTCCAATGCCCAACAATAAAAGCTGGGGAGGCAGGTGAGTTGTTTATGACATCAGTGAAATTCCTATGATGCAGAAGCAGGACTACTAGTATGTAACCTTTTCTTCTGCATCATAGAATCTTCATTGATAGTCAAACACTGAAAAGAATAGCAAGCTTATCCAAGCCTCTACTGCGGCTGTTGGGCAGCAGGAAAAGTATGCCCCACTTAAAAAGATTTCTTAATGTTTCTTGGCCCATCTTTGCATCAGCCTGCGCATCAGAATCTAAACAATTTTTAGTGAGTGCGTGATGGGACTTCCAAGTAGCTGTTTCACATAGGTCAGCTATAGGCAAGTTTCTGAGCCACGCTGTAGTAGCTGCTTTTCCTCTGGGCAAGTGTGCTCTAGGTTTGCCCGGTAATGGTTAGTTTGCTAATTGAGAACAGTGTGATTCAAGACGTTATCCATCTAGCTATAGTTGGTTTGGAAGTGCTTGCCTTATTGGACCATAATTAGTAAAGAGTTGAGATGTTACTCTCAAATCTTTTGTTTTAGCCTAGTAGAATCGTAAAAACCCTTCTAACATCTAAAGAGTGCGGTGCCCTTTCTGCAGGTGTCGAAAGATTGGGAAAAATGTAGGGAGAGTAAGAGTTTGATATGAAAATTGGAAAACCACTTTAGGGAGAAACAATGGGTGATTTCTCATCACTATTCGGTTATAGTGGAAAATAGTGTATGGTTCGAATAGCAAAAGTGCTTGTAATTCACTTACTATCCTAGCGGAAGTAATAACTATGTTCCACGATAAATGCTGTAATGTAAATTTATGTAGAGGTCTGAAATGTGACCCCATAATTTTTGGAGAGTACTGTATCTAATTCCCAAAGTGGAGAGGGATGTCGAACCAGAGGATAAAGTTTTTGCAGTCCTAACAAAAAAAAAGTATGCGCGGAGCCTTCTGAATTGAACAAGCATGCATAATAGTATGTGATGCAAAGAAAAATCTAATCTGGTATGTTTCTTGTGTGGAAAGGAAAAAAAGGTAAAACCGGGGTCCGTAGGATGCCGTAAGTTCCAAATATCAAAAAGTGCTTGTTCCCGACACAGTTCTTAAGGCCTCAAAAACCTTAGGCTTGCGACCATTATATACCCAATGATTGTCAAGAACGATATTCTGATTAGCAGGTAGATTTATATTAAAATCCCCGCAGATAATTATAGGTAGCGGCCAGGTAGCTAATTCATTATTTATGTGGTTGAAGACCGTCGGGTCATCTAAGATGCTCCCATAAACTGCACATAATGTGATTGAAGCCCCATTATCCGTACAGCACTCAGTAATTACCCATCTCCCATTCTGATCAGCTATTGTTCTAATAAACCGGATAGCGTGATTAGCTGACAAAATTGCAACCCCCCGTGTCCTTGAATTTTGAGTCGTAGCCCCTAACAGGGTATATCCAAGAGTATCTAACAAATGCGATTGAGCCCTTTCAATATGCGTCTCCTGCATACATATCACATCAGCTTTTAACAGTCGTAAGCCCATCGCTGTATTCCTCCGTTTCTTCACGTCGTTAAGGCCACAAATGTTAATTGTTGCTATCCGTAAATTATACATTAAAGAATAGGCTTTTTTTTTTTTGCCAAACCACATAACGCTCCCCACTTTCAAATGATGAGTACTGTGCTCATATGAAGAAATGGATACCTCAGTTCATTATGGAGAATATAGGGAGTACTGGTGTGGAGATTGTCTGGGATGCATTGAAAGCTGGAGTCCGGGGAGAGACACTTAGCTTCTCGTTAGCTTTGAACAAGGGAAAGCGACACATTCTTCAGGTTATGCAGAACGACTTAGCAGCTGCAGAGGAAGGCCTGATTGATACAATCCAGGCTGATAGAGACACGATGGAAGCTTGTAATAAAGTAATGGTCGCCAAGGCAAAAATATTAGAGGTAATAACTAAAAAAGCGGCAGAGAGATTAGCGGTTTGGCGCGAGAAGGCGTATGAGTGTAGCGAGCAGGTTGGGCACCATCTTGCGACTCGGGCCAGACAGAGAATGACTCAAAATAGGATACCTGAAATTAATGATCCTGCAGGAGGAAGTACCTCTGACCCGGACCGTATTCGTAAGGTATTCTTTTCATTTTATCAAAATTTATATCATGAGGATACTCCCGATAACATAGGCGATGTAATTTCTTATATTAATCAGGTTCCGGCGGCACACTTTTCTCAAGAAGAGCAACAGCAATTTGAGGAACCTCCTCAATGGGTGGATATCCTGTTATGTATTAGTAGTCTCCGAGTGGTAAAGCCACTGGATTAGACAACTTACCCTTAGAGTTCTATAAGAAATTTGCCCCACAATTAAAAGAGTTGATGCTTCCCTTGTTTTTGCATGTTTTTAGAGGAGGTAAGCCGCCTCAGTCCTGGACGCTAGGCAAAAATTATAGTCTTTCTTAAAAAAATAAAACACCACGAGACCCCGGCTCCTACCACCCCATTACGCTAATCAACGCTGATAACAAAATATACTCTAAGATTCTCGCCATACGCTTAGCTACGGTTATTCACAAGGTTGTTTCTCCCCGACAGCATGGTTTTATTCCAGGACGTGGCACAACTGATCATATTAGAAGAGTCATATCATTATTTGATGCTGCCACCATTACAGGAAAACCAATAGCACTTATATTATTAGATGCCGAGAAGGCCTTTGACAGGGTTTCCTGGGTTTTTCTTTGGGAGACCCTGTCGAGGGTCGGAGTCAGTAAGGGGCTGGTACAGGCCTTTAAGATGCTTTATTTTCAACCCAGTGCAAAACGTTTTATAAACGGCGCGTTTACAGATTCCTTTGAAATCACTAGGGGCACGAGTCAGGGCTGCCCAAGCTCCCCGCTGCTGTTCGCTTTATATATCGATCCATTTTTACGGCTTCTGGAGACTAGTAGGATTATCAGACCCATTGTATCCCAGGGATGGTAAACTAAAACTTTGGCGTATGCCGACGATATTGCTATTATTACACCTGACCCCGATACAGCATTATTAGAGATCGAAGGGGAAGCTGCTAGATTTGGGCAAGTATCGGGGTACTCTCTTAATGCTACTAAAACTCAGATTCTTTGTAAAAATGTTAATATGATCGATACTAGTAGACAGGTAGAGAAGGCAACATACCTTGGAATCGATGTCTTGGCTAATATGGACACAATTGTTAATTGTAATATCAACCCATTGATTGCTAAATCTAAAACTGAATTAACGAGAATACACAATTTACACTTATCAATTATTGGTAGATGTAATATAATTAAAATGATTTTTTCCCCCAAATTTTTGTACTTGTTAAGGGCAATTCCTTTAGAATTTCCCACTACGTGTCTTAAACAAATCGAAGATTTATTTTCAAGGTTTATCTGGGCATATGAAAAACCCAGAAGATCATACAAATTTTTATCTCTTTCAAAAGAAAGGGGAGGTTTGGCTTTACCTAATATCCGTTGATACTACTGGGTCACTACCCTGCTATCTAATCTAACTCTTATTTCCGAAAAATCGAGAGATAGTATAGCCAATGAAATACCATCACCTATAGAACTTATAATGGGTAAGTATGCATGGGGCTGGCTTTGGAAATTTCTGAATGACAGTCATTACAAAAAAGTACGATTTAAATCACTAATTGGTGGATTTGGAGTTATGAGGCAAGTACGGAAATTATTGGGGTTGGGGAGATTAAATTACTACACTCCGATCTCTAATAATCCCAATCTACCGGAAATTTTTAGAGATTCTGTTGCTAAAAGATGGTGTGAAGCTGGCCTATCTAAATTAGGTGATTTATATTCTTTGTCAAATATCGCTAGCTTTGATAGCCTCAAAGCTACATATAATTTAGATTGGAGGGACTTTTATAAATATTTACAAGTCCGGGATTTTTAAGCAAAAAGGGGCGGCCCTGCTGGCTTTGAAAAAATTGCTATGATAGATAGATTAAGGAAAAATGCTACGCTTTCTATTGGAGAAGTTTCCTCCTTCTTTAATGCTTTATTGCCTGATGATTTGGAGATTAGAGCTGGGAAATGGAAGACAGAAATAGGATTGCAGGAAGATTTATTTTTTCACTCGTTAGAATTAGCTCAGAAAATCTTAATCCCGGCTCGACTTCAGGCTCAATATTACAAATCATGTTTTTCACTTTATTACACTCCCAAAAAAATAGCTAAATGGGCAACAGGAAGAGGAACTTGTTGCCCTCGGTGTTTATTATCCCAGGCTGATTTAAATCACATGTTTAATGCATGTAGTGCCTTGAGGGATATAAAACAGGAAATCTCAAAAAAAATTTAAGGAAGTACTTGGGTTTGATGTTTTTTTATCTTCGTCTCCGATAGGACTTGGGGTTGATTCGCAACTACAAGGGAAGCCTGGTGAGCACTTTGTGTTTATCGGCATGGCTATATTACGTCTTTGCCTGGCTTCTGCCTGGCTGGACTCAACTCCTCCCAGGTTTCAGCAATGGCTGTCCCGTTTACTGGCAAATTATCACTTTGAGAAAGCTATCTATTCGAAAAGAGGGCTGAGGGCCCGCTCTAAGGGTTTAAAAATTTGGGCTCCGTTGACGGCTTGGCTTGAGAAGTACTAGGCCAACCGAGTTTGATTTTTGGATTTTTTTGTGATTTTGCCTTTTTGTCCAACCCCTGGGGGGGGAGGGGAGGGTGGGGTCAAGGGTTGAAGGGGTGGGGGAGGGTTCTAAAAATTATTAAAATGTGCATAATTTCTATTGCTGCCCCTTTTTCTTTTATATTGTTGTAAATTATAGTTGATATACTTTGATGTCGTGTTATGCTTTGTAGTTTATAATAATTGTATTTTTTTTTGTGCACTAATAAAAATAAATAAAAAATAAATAAAAAAAAAGCCTTTGACAACTTGCATCATTGTAAAGAGGCACTACAGCTGGAGATTTTCTGTATGCTGGAATGGCTGCCAGATGTACTTTGACTGACGAAAATTGCAACTTAGATTGAGCTAAAAATAATAAATAGAAAGTATCACATCTTGACATGTGATCAGACTATATATTTCTGTGGACACCAAATACAGAACCTCTTCCACTTAATAGCATGCTCTTTTCAATGTATGCTAAGCTTCTTTTAAGATTTCCATACAAGCAGGTGCTCGATTCAGATGGCCATAGTGCCTGATCTCAGGAGTCATATCACCAAATTCAATGATGGAAGGTTTGGGTGCCGAATTCAACCCTCTAGTCTCACAAATAGGTCCGGACTGAGAGACAATCTCTTATGTGGTTGTATAGACATTTGTAACACGTGACGGCACCACCACTGTCTTGGCCAATCTGGGGCTATTAGATTCATCTTCGATGTGAATCTTCAAAGTTTGAGAATCACCTTTGGTATTAATGCGATCCCTTGAAAGGCGTAGAATAATGGCTTTAATCATTCGATCAAAAGAGCATTCCATACGGATCCCCATTCTGAGAGCCTGGATGCGAAATCTCAGCCTTTTTTTATTTTCTCTTGTAGGGAAGACATCCACAGAAGTAATTTCCCATTCTTGGGATATATCCCATAAGACTTTGTTGTGTATTACCCACTCATGAGACTCATCGAAGGGCCTGCTGAGAAAATCTGCTTGTACATACATAGTTTGCACAGGATCGCTAATCTGTTTTAAAATTTAATTTTAATTATCTGTGTTGAAATTGTTTGCACTCACACTATTTGCACATCTTGAGGGCTGTGTTTTAACATAGTCAAGGTTGGTTGAGAGCAGCTAAAAACCTTTTTCCTGGGAAGTTGGCCATTTCTCCCACACAGGGGACAGCTAGAGGTGCCTTTTTTTGGCAGTGTGCGCTTTAGCTGTCCACGAGGCCAGATGCATATAACTGGGGATGCTGCGGTGACGTGCTAAAGGTGAGTCAAAGGCAAGCCTTTCTGCAATCGTCAGCGTCCCGACAGCGACCAGCGCCAGCCACCCTGCCCATAGTCTACCAGGAGGTATCTCACGCATTTGTTATAATAGGGCCCTACTGTGTAGCCTAACCCCTGTGCAAAAATGCACTTTACAAATCTCACCACTCTCACTAAAGGACGGCCATTCCTGTCCTCAATGTGGTTTCCAAGTAAAACCTCCACTGCATGGCAAAGTCACGGCCTCCACTCTAGAGGTAAGTAAAAGAAACGTGCAAGTCTCTGCATCTCTGATCAATGTTCGCTCACTGCAGAAACAGGTCACCACCATTTTTGATTTTCATAGTGGGAAAAATCCAGACATTATTATGACAGAAACCTGGTTACCCGAGACCTCCAACCCCTCAATTGCCACAGCTATCCCTAAAGGCTATAAAATGTATAATATGACCTTATAAAGGGGAGGTGGCGTAGCCATGGTTTTGAAGACAAATTATGACTGCCTGATGTTCCCTATTAATGACCTTGAAGGAGCAGATGCATTGGGTTTCTGCCTCACCCAGTCTCCTCAATCTACTGCTGGGGTATTGATATATAGATCCCCGGGCCCAGCATGACCCTTTCTTAATTCCCTGGGCAATGCTCTTGCACATTTGGCCATAAGATATGCACATTTCATGATAATTGGTGATCACAATTTACATTTAAAGTGTAAGATAGTGCGGTGGCTGCAAAATCAGAAACCATGTTATCCCTGGAACTCGCCAAACACTGATTTAGCCCTACACATCAGCAGGTCATGTGATGGGCCAAATCTTCTCCAACGTCATTATGCAGAGAGTTGAGCCTATCCTGCAAGTCTGGACGGATCACTATATGATCAAGTTCAGCTGGTCTGTCTCAGTGAAGGTGCAAGCCCCGACAGTCAGAGCTCCATGTGCTTCAAGAGCATTTCATAGAGTCGAGCCATTGGAGTTCACTCGCTCCCTAGAAGAGAGTGCCCCTCTTTCAGGCTCAGTGGAGGAAGATGCCACCTTGCTTGACAGCTGGATCCGTAATACGACAAATAAGCTTGCGCACGTCTCTCGACGTATACCCTGCAGAAATAAGCCATCTGGCTCCTGGTTCGCAGATAGTCTCAAGGAAGAGAAGAAACGTTGTAAAACTCTGGGGACACATTGGCGGAAAGACTATAGAACTAATGACAGTTACATAGAAGGCAGGTCTCAAAAAATACTTTGCAGCGGTCAAAAGAGCTAAGAAGCTCCATTTTGTAGAAAAGATAGAGGGAGCAGAAAATAAATCAAAGGAAATTTTTAATGTAGTAAAAAACTATGTCCCCGGAGGCCTGCGCCAAAGTCCAGCAACCATTGGGGGAATGGTGTGATCAGCTGGCTTCCTATTTTCAAAACAATATCTCAGTCATCCAAGCTAGTCTTAACTCTGGCATGCAGTCAGTAGAGGGTTTGATGGACATAGTGTACTCAAAGACGGCCACTACGATTGAGGCCACACACTCAAGCTTCCATCACATCCCCTTGGAGTGGTCACTAGCAGCTATACGCAGCCTTAAATCAGGATCTCCTACAGATCCTTGTCCCCCCCAACCGGTTAGCATTAGGGGCAACTATCATCAACGCACTGGCTAACAAGGTGCTAAATACTTTGCTGTCCACAGCAACAGTTCCAGTTTCCTAGAAGCAGGCAAAAATGTTCCCCCCGCTAAAAAAAAAAAAAAACAACCTCGGCTGACCCAAGAGAACAGTCTAATTACATGCCAATATCTCTGCTGCCAGCCCTGTCTAAAGTGCTGTAAACGTTTGTAAATCAGCAGCTCTAATTGTTTGGAAGACAATAACCTGCTTCATCCTAGCCAGTTCAGTTTCAGACCCAATTTTAGTACAGAGACCGTGTTAATGGAGGTAACCGAATACATCAGAGGCATCCTGGATGCTGGTCGGAAGGCAGTGCAGATTATGGTAGAACTGTCAGCAGCCTTTGACATGGTCCCCCACTCCAGGCTTTTAGGGCGTCTCTAATCTATCAGAGTAGTTGGACAAGCCCTGGACTGACTTGCCAACTTTCTGTAGGGCAGAGGACAAGAGGTATGGGTCCCTCTTTTTTCTTCAAAATCCCGGGAGCTGACAATGGGGGTGCCTCGGGGCTCGGCCTTGAGCCCTACTCTGTTTAAAGTGCATCTTACGCCACTAGCTCTATTGGCAGATGGCTTGGGGGCAAAAGTAATATCATATGCTGAAAACACTCAGCTGCTGTTCTCCTGTGAAAACGGAGAAGAGATTGCAGGCAAGTCCATCAAATCCTGCCTAACAGTTGTATTTCACCAATCAACTAAAAATGTAACAGACAAAACGGAAATTCTATTCTTCTGTCACAACTCCCATGAAACATGACAGCTCTTCTGGCCTGAAGATGGCCCTCGGGTGGGGGAGGGGGGAGAAACAGTCAAGAATCTGAGTGTCAAATTTGAGAACCATCTAATCTTCCAACCACAAATTAATTCTGTGGTAGGCACGTGCTTTGGTATGCTGCACATTTTGTAAAAGTTCTTGCATTTCGTCTCATTCTGTGCGAGAAAGCCGGTCGTTCAAGCACTCATAACTTCAAGGTTGGACTGTGGAAACGCTCAGTATCTGGGACTCCAATTGACTTCAAGTGGTCCAGAACATGGCAGCCTGCATTCTTTTTGGCCTACCTTTAAGAAAGCACCTACGTGCCCTCCACTGGCTTCCAATAAGGAAGAGAATCCTGTTTAAAACGCTGGTCCTAGTCCACAAAGAACTTCATCAAACAGGAGCAGGCTACCTTTGGGCAAGACTCAGCCTCTATGTAGCCACCAGAAACCTGCGATCAGCCAACAGCTTCCAAGCCAGGATTCCCAAGTTTCACCGTCCCAAAGTTAGGGGACTGGCCTTCTCCTATTTGGGGCTGTCTGCATGGCACAAGCTCCCCATCGAGGTACGCTCAGTGGACTCTATCTCTCTGCTCACAAAAAGGCTGGAAACTTGGCTTTTTACGCAAGAATGAGCAGTTTTGCTATAACCAACAAAGTCATCACCGAGCTGAGCGATGGGACACTTCTTGGACTAGCCGTGCGTCATACAAATCTCATTTCATTTATTCATTTTTTCTAGAATGTGAATTGCTGATAAATTTAGTTTGTTTGATGGGCCCAATTCCAATTCAACTGATCTTGCAATGACAGAGGTCTCTCTCTGGTGCTACCTTGTCGATTAATATAATGCATGATTGTGGTATTGTCTGTCTGAATCTGAATGGTAGACAATTCTGTTAGAGACTGGAAAAAAGTTTTGAGAGCTCGATTAACAGCTCTCTAAGTTCCAGATAATTTATGTGGTATGATCTTTCTTTATTCGACCACTAACCCTAAATTGTTAAGTCCAAGTGTTGAAGATGCACTCCCCAACGTGTTAGGGAGGAATAAACTATTATTTGAGATGGAAGTTGTTTTCGAAAAGGAGTTCCCATTAGCAGATTCTGCCTCTGGTACCACCATGCTAGAGATTGCTTTGCTGACAGTGTCAATGATACTTTGTCTTCTCAATTGTTTTCTCTTTCAGACCATTGGTCCTTTAGGCATTGTTGGAGTGGTCACATCGGTAACCCTGCACTGGGGACAAATTTAAATAGGAAGCCATTAATCCCAGAAGGAATGCAATCTCTCATAGTTGGGTAAGGTGTTGGTTTGAGGATGTGGCATTTGCTCTGGATAGTAGAAACTTATTCCGCTGAAAAAAACTGCTCTTGCCTTTATGGTGTTTTGCCCCTAGAAATGACCGCTTTTGAACTGTTTTTTGACTTGAAGGCCTAATCGCTTTAATAGTCTCACTGTCATGGAGTAATCCATTTGTACTTTCTTGGACTGTGAGCTTTTAGAAGCTAGCCAACCATGTATGGGCAGGCGAAAATCCCTTTTCTTCTTAAGTGGGCTATTACTACAGCCATGCATTTGGAAAATGTGAGTGGAGCAGACTCCAGGCCGAACAGACAGAAGCACTGTGTATTGATAGTGCTCGTTTCCTACTTGGAACCACAGAAACGTTCTTTAGGGATATAAAAGCATGATTCTTGTAAGTCTATTGTGCACATCTAATCTTTTGCTCTCAGGTGTGGATACAGTTGAAGGCCTAACTTCTGGAACTTTTCCTTTTTAATATACATTTGTTTGTGTGCCTGAGATCTAATATGGATCTGAAACCTCTTGCTGGGCATTTTTTCCTTATAAGAAAATATCTGGAGTATACCCCCCGTTTTTTTGGGCATTCAAATCCAATCCTCCTCCAGTCCCACCAAAAACCAGCTGTAAAACAGCAGTTAGCTGGTAAAAAAAACAAAAAGAACTGGCTCTCAGATGGAAACTGCGGTAGGGTGCATTGTGGGTAGAGAAGCCTCATGGATTCTTAAATGGGTAGTATCTTTTTTCCATCTCTTTATAATATGGGCCTATCAGGCTGTATTTCTTTTTCCCTTCTTCATACAATTCCACCTTTTTGAGCAATAATGATGCAGCGCAGGTTTTAAAATGGTATTCAGGGTCATTGTATTCTACCAGAAAAGTACACTGAGCTCTGATAGGCTCTCACAGGGTGTTCGTCATCAAGAAAATAGATGGAATAAAAAAAGAAGCAGAGAGTTCTGGGTAGATGGAGAGCAGTTTGTATATAGAGCATCCTACAATACCAGTGACACTCTAAATTTGCTCACCTCAAATGCAGTGGCGGCTTCTGGCATTCGTAAGTAGTGAGGTGGGGGAGGGAATACAAACAAAATGGAACATAATTAAAATAAATAAAATTGCACTTACCTGCCGTTCCGACGGACGCAGCCTCGCTCCTCTCTGACCATCAACGCCTCCAGCTGCACACTGCGCAGGCTCCCAGATGCTAATCCCAGCGCTTCTCTCATGCTGGGAATATAATTCCCAACATGAGAGAAGTTCCTTCTTTCATGCTGGGATTATAATTCACAGCATGAGAGAAGCTCTGGAATTGGTCTGAGCGGCCTGGTTTGCCGCTCAGACATTAACTGGGGGTCTGTGGCGTTTCTCCAACCACGGTTTGGCCAGCCTAAGACAGCCGGAAAAAACGTCATGCGCACTTAACAGTGCCCACCACCACCACTCCCCCTGCCATGCCTGTCACAGGGGATTGCCTGGCCCCGCCCCGCTGAAGATTCGCGTCGGCGGCGATCAGGCAGGCAAAAATAAAATGATAATAAAATGCTTTTATTATTATTTTATTTTTCATTTTTAGCAGGGGGGTGGTACTTCTCCGCCATTACGGAGGAGCCGCCCCTGCTCAAATATCTGTTTTTCTAGCAAAGTTTTTAAGCATAGGATTAGCACAGTGCCATCCACGCCGAGCTAGAAGGCGGAGATGGCCGAAAGATAACCTTTGATAGTGCCCAGAGCAGAGCCCTGCTGGGCCAAGGAGAGCAGGAACAGAAGGACCTCAGAAAGAGGGGCAGAAAGGGGATCCACAGACTTAGCTGTGCACCATGCCACAAACTTGTTCCACCTGCAGGCGTATACCGTCTGAGTGGAGGGACGCCTGGCTGCCAGAATGACATCACAGACTTCGGGAGGAAGATCGAAAGCTGTGAACTGTCGCCGCTGAATCTCCACGTATGGAGGTGGAGGCTGGACAGGTTCGGGTGGAGGACCGTCCCCTGCTGCTGCGACAGAAGATCCTCCCGAAGAGGCAGTCGGATCGGGGGATCGATGGCCATGTTGAGTAGCTCGGGATACCAGTATCTTCGCGCCCAATCCAGGAGCCACAAGGATGACTTGGGCCCGGTCGCGCCGAATCGTCTTTAGCACTCTGGGCAGAAGTGGTATAGGCGGAAAGGCGTACAACAGATCGCAGCTGCACTCGCGACGAAAAGCGTCGCCGAAGGAGTGCCACCTTGGAAATTCCAACGCGCAGAACTGATGACATTGCGCGTTCTGTTCGGTGGCGAATAGATGTAACCAAGGCTCTCCCCACTGCAGAAAGAGACCTTGCACCACGTTCGAGTTCAGACGCCATTCGTGATCCATGAAGCACCGGCGGCTGAGGTCGTCCGCCCTGGCGTTCAGAGAACCTGCCAGGTGTTGAACCACCAAGGTAATGCCTTGATGTTCCAGCCATGTCCAGAGGCGCAGAGCCTCCTGAGATAGGGTCCACGACCCTACCCCGCCCTGTTTGGTGCAATACCACATGGCGGTGGTGTTGTCTGTGAACACCTGCACTACACTTCCCCGGACAGAGGGAAGGAATGCCTCCAGTGCAAGTCGGATCGCCCGAAGCTCCAAAAGATTGATATGGAGCCGGGACTCCGCCGGAGACCAGAGGCCTCTGATCTCCGCCTCTCCCAAGTGGCCCCCCCAATCCCAGGAGGGACGCGTCCGTCACCACTGTGTGCTCCGGTTGGGGAAGGGAGAAGGAGCTGCCATTGGCCCAATCGCGATTCGTGAGCCACCACTGCAATTGTTGTGCAGTGCCCTCCGAGATCTGGACATGAACGGACAGGCTGCCCTGATGCTGTGCCCACTGGAACTTCAGGTCCCACTGCAGAGCCCGCATATGCCACCTGGCATGTTGCACTAGCAGAATGCAGGAGGCCATCAGGCCCAGGAGCCAGAGGGTCATCCTGACTGAAACCCGGGATAGAGGCCGAAAGATCGGAATCATAGCTTGAATAACCCGGACTCGCTGCTCGGGAGGATAAACCCGAAACTGCGTCGATACCAGAACCGCTCCGATGAAGGGGAGCTTCTGAGAGGGACTCAGGTGCGACTTCGGCACGTTGATGGAGAACCCCAGCAAATGCAGGAGGTCGGCCGTAGTCTGAAGGTGGGTGACGACTGCCGGGGGCGAGCCTGCCTCGAACAACCAGTCGTCGAGGTAGGGGAAGACTGACACCCCGGACCCGCGCAGATGAGCTGTGAGCACCGCCATCAGTTTTGTGAACACCCGAGGGGCGCTTGTAAGGCCGAAGGGGAGCACGGCAAACCGAAAATGCTCCTGGCCTACCGTGCGCAGGTAACGCCGGTGGGCCGGCAGGACGGGAATGTGAAAATATGCATCCTGCAAGTCCAACGCTACCATCCACTCTCCATGGGTCGAGGGCAGCCAAGACCTGAGCCAGAGTCAACATCGTGAACTTCTCCTTCCGGAGGAAGCGATTGACGGTTCTGAGGTCCAAGATGGGGCGCAGGCCCCCTTTTTTCTTCTTGGGGACCAGAAAGTAGTGGGAATAACAACCATGTCCTACTTCTGGCCCAGGAACGCGCTCGATGGCCCCCTTGGCCAAGAGGGCCGTGACTTCCTGTCGGAGAAGCGCCAAGTGATCCCCCGACATGCGGTGGAACTGAGGTGGTATGGCCGGGGGGGACAGACTCGAAGGGGAGGGAGTAGCCCCTTCGGACGATTTGCAGCACCCACCTGTCCGAAGTGACAGAGCGCCAGTGGGGGAGGTGACGTTGAATCCTGCCGCCCACCGGCGTGGGGTGCACCCCAAAGCTCGGACTAGGAAGGCTTTGAGGCGGATGCTGCGGGAGTGGAGGTGGACTGACCCGCACGCTGGCCCCCTGTGCCGCCACGGCGGCCACCATGCCTGCGGCTGCGCTGAGGCTTTGTTCTGCGCAGGCCTCTGGCTGAACGGACGTGTAGGGGCGCCCCTTCCGTGGCACGAAAGGAACGAAAGGTAGATGTGGCCGGGCGTGTGGTAGAGAGACCCAAGGACTTGGCTGTAGCCCGAGAGTCCTTAAAACGGTCCAGCGCACTGTCTGCCTTATCGCCAAACAGGCGAGTACCATCAAAAGGCATGTCCATGAGGGAACTGTGGACATCCCCCGAAAACCCCGTGGACTGCAGCCAGGCGTGTCGCCGCAAGGCCACCGTCGTGGAGATGGCTATCACCAAAGAGTCCACGGTGTCCAACCCACACCGAATGGCGAACTTCGCGGCATCCTTCCCCTCCGCAACAGCTTGGGAAAGTACAGCCCGAACCTCCTCCGGGCACTGGGGCAGAGTTTGCGCCACCGTGTCCCACACAGCGTGAGAATAGCGGCCCAAGAGGCATGCGGTGCTTACTAACCGCAGTCTCAGGCCGGCAGAGGAAAACAACTTTTTGCCAAACTGCTCCAGCTTTTTCGATTCCGTATTTGGCGGAGCGGCAGGGAATGCAGTTTGGGAAGTGGAGGCCTGAATGACCAGGCTCTCCGGTGTTGGATGACTTGTCAAAAGGGCAGGGTCGGCCGGGCGGTGACGCCTGGCCACGTTTTTATCCACAGGAACCCCTGTGGCTGGCCTAGACCAGGTGCCCATCAAAACATCCGTCAAGGCCTCATTGAACGGAAGCAGAGGTTCTATGGAACTTGCCGCCGGCTGAAGCACTTCAGTAAGGAGGTTAGTTTTGAGGGTAACAGTAGGCAGGTCAAGGTCAAGAGCCTCAGCTGCTCCACGGAGCACCACAGTGTATGTGGCGCCTTCCTCCATGACAGTGGGAGGAGACACAAACCTAGGCTCAGAGGAGAGGTCAAGGCCACCTGCATCCTCCGAGTCCTCCGCTGCAACGGCGCCAGGAGCGGCTCCATGTCCCAATTAGGAGGTGGGACGACGGAACCCAATGCGGTGCCGGAAACTGAGCCGCAGGGGGCGCCGGGGCCGGAGCCGCCGGCGTAGGACCTAGCGCGCCGGAGCCGCTGGCGGAGGACCTTGCAGCGCCGGAGCCGGCGCCAGCGGCGGAGCCGGTGGCAAGCAAGGGCCCTCAATAGGGACCGCGGGGCCCGAAGGCGCGCCGGCGGGAGCCCTAGGCCTGAAAAGGCAGCCCATGGCAGCAAGAAACTCTTGCACCTGGGCCGGAGCCTCCAACGGACCCGGGTAGGGCGGGTAGGCCGCGGGACTCACAGGCACCAACGGAGCCGTGGGGGGGAAGGACCCCTGGCCCCCTCGTCCGCGTCCGGAGACCGACGGGGGGGGGGGAAGTCTGAGAGCATACGCGCTTCTTCGACTGTTACTTGTGACGTCTCTTACCCGATTCCGAGGGTGAAGACGTGGCCCCCGAGGAGCTATGATGATGGCTCCGAGGTCGGTCCCTCGAGCGACCCCTGGACCTTGAACGGCGCGGAAGTCATGGTCGCGCTCCAGACAGTAGAAACAGACGCCATGGGGGTCAGCCACCGACATCGTACGGCAGCAGGCCCCGCAGGATTTAAACCGAGGCATCCCTACATGGCACCAGGAGTCAAAGGAAGTAGGACAAAGTCCCAAAAAGAAATTAGTCAAAAAATGACTAGGGTACGAGCTCTAACCAGATCTGCGCTTGCTGGCGCGGAAAAAGAAAGAACTGACGTCAGCGCGCATGGGTGGCACCTAAGTAGTCTCCGTGACGTCATCTCGGCGCTTACGACGCCAGCGACGAACGCGGAGCCGCACGACGCCACCTACCGACGCGCAGGGGTACTGCAGACGAAAAACTTTCCGAATCCAGTCTGACGACTGGGGATATTCTAAGGTAAGGAATCCATCACTAACGTGTCTCTTTCAGATAACGCATGCAGACACACAGACGCGTTTCGGCTAACGCCTTTGTATACATATATACACACACATACATGTATACTGTACTAAATGTATCTAATCACCATTGATTCTGAGACACTGCAAATATTGTGGGATTCTTTGGTCGTCACAATGGGACTGGGCTACACAAAAAAAGGGATGAACTATAACTTGATTGGCTACCGCTAAATATTCAAGTGTAGCACAAGACCAGAGTGGCTGAAAGGGCCAACACTAACTAATGTAATGTTTGGTAAGAAGCTGGACTTTTAGATCAGAATATCAGATTGATTGTTCGTTTCAGTGATGCTCTGTGCCCCACCACAAACAAAAGGACAGGGCTTAACAGCCAGGAATTAGGAATCAGCATGCTTCTGTTGTAACCAGAGGAGCTGGTAGACAGCCATGAATGATTTAAACCTAGAGAAACACATTATAACTGCAAAGGCCTTGCCACTTTGAGTCCTGCTGAGAGGACCAAATACATGGGAGAGAAGTCCTAACAAGACCGCTGATGCAGCTGGACATCCAAGTCTAGTAAAAACATACTGTAACGACACAAAGACTATTTCTCTAACCCTTTCTCAACTCCTCCCCTGCAAGAGTGGATTTTCCCCTTTGCGAATATGCTGCAGATGAACACAGGAGGAGGAAGTCAAGAATCTTTGAGATGATCTAGTGTCTTTAAGTGGGATACCCATGCTGCGCTCACCTCCTCCTTCAGAAAATACTCATTTTTGTTCCTGTTCCTGTGTGATTTGATTTCCAAGGGCCTTGACTCACTGCAACTACCACCATTCAGGTGCACAGCTGCAGAAGGTTGAATTATCCCACAATGGCAGGTGAAGACTACCCCCCCGCCCCCAGGTGGTCTGACTTGCATGTGTTCGTAATCCCTTGGTATCTCTTGCCAAAAGTGCACCACCCTTGGACACAACCAGTCCAGACACAAAATGCATACTGAGTAAGGGTTATGAGGCCCCAAAAACCTTGAAAACCCAACTATAATGTCAGATAAGTCGAGAAGTACTTATGGTTAGTGTCTATTCCAAAGACCATGGGTAGATCCCCAAGAGATAGATCTGCAATTGAACATAGAATCCAGACACTGCGATGTCAAATACTAATAATCACTTCATCGGCTTTAAATTAACATCAGAGAAACAACCTGTTGTTCAGCGGTTTTTAATCATAGTGGCTTTGTTAGTTTGTCAAAAAATGTATGTTGAGTCTACCGGCATGATTTAGTTCCATTCAGAAACTAACCACAACAGCCTACAACTGTTTCGCCCCGTAGGGATTCTTCAAGACAGATTTGTCATGGGAGGGTGGTCCCAGTGAGCATGTGGTAATTGTTAGCCTTACTCCGTTGCTGGAGCTTTTGCAGTAAAGTCAGTAAAATTCTCTTCAAAAGCTTTGTAACTGATGTTGGTAGATGGAAGACTGTTAGAATAAGCAGAGTATTATCAGGACGGGTCCCAGATGTGGTGCGTCTGTACTAGTTCAACAGCGGTCTGTAAGCCCCAGTTCTACGAGTCGTAGGGCGCAAAACATGTGTTGACTGCTCATCTACACAACTAATTCATAATTAAAGATTCAACAACGTTATTGAAGAACAAACAACAAAAATACAACATTTATAATGCCTGGCACCTGAACTGCAAGCATCGACCAAGGTCGCAAAGTAACTGCCTTTGGGGTTACAGCGTATGTACACCCAACCAGAAACACTTAATCTGTGCCAACCAGATATGTAAACCTCAACTACATGACAATTACTAATGTGCAAGTGTTTTCCTGCACTCTAATAGTGTTTGTGCTTTCAGGACTGAGTTCTTACTTGCTAAAGAGTCAGGTTCAGATGCTTTGATTTTAAAACTTTACGTGACCAACAGCATTTTTAATTCTTAAACTTTCAAGTTGACACATATAGTCACCATTTCCAGTCTACAGCCTGTGATCCCTAATGAGGTGACATGAAATTGTTATGTACAAAAGAATTCATAATCTGGAAGTTTTTGTTGGTTCATAATGATTAATTGTGTGCATACATGATATATGACTAAGTTAATCTTATTCAAATTTGATGTAGCCTGTATACGTACTCTATTAAAGTTAAGCCCGCCATTCCTGACCTAATGAGAGGTGGAAGTGGATTTGTTGGTCTACATTGCTAGCAGATCAGCAGAATTTCAAATACAGATCTTAGTAGGCCCTTACTAAAATGTTGGGAATATGCTATCTGTTTTGTTTCCCAATACTGGATTGTGTTAATATTTTTATTATAATTAATTTGTCTCTCTTATGGTCTAAGGTTAGTGATAAATACAGAATTGTAAAATACATCATTGTAGCTGTTTTGACTCTACAGAGCAAAGCGGGAATCCCGCATTTGTAAATTACCCTCCCTGGCAGATCTAAGGTAGTCTCCGAATTAGCTCAACCTTCAGAACAACATCCAAGGGAGGGTTGGGGAGATCCCATTAGGTTTCCCTGCTCTGCAGATCGACAGGCTAGCAACACAGCTCCAAGGTCCAAAAGAAATCTTATCTCGGACTAAACATCTTTTAGCTCATGTCAAAATAAAAGTCGAATTTCTTTTATTAAAGTATTAACAGTGAACATTCAAGTTTATGTGTGTTATTTTACAGCTGTGTCTACGTTCCTAAACCAACATCACACTTCAGGAGTAAACCTTGCCTGAATAACCCCAGCTGCCGCTCAACTATCCTCTTAAGCCAGTGTCAAAGTCAAAAAAAGAGGTCATCTGATTTTCAGTGAGCAGCACATGTCCAGAGATAACAGGCAATACTTGTGGCAGGGATTGCCCAGTACCACCCTAGGTGCAGTTGGATTAGCCTGCCAGTTTAAACCCACACACTAAATATACACATACAGCAGATGCAGAAGTGAGGGCTTCCCTCAAGCACAGAGAACGAATACAGCACAGACAGCATAGAGGTGAAGTGCTTTCAAACACAACCTGTAAAACATAGGTAGCAGCAATATAAACCTCCTCCACCAATAGACTTGGCTTGTGGCTGCAGGGTTGGCAATGCAGGCTGAATGTACTGATCTGGCATGGCTGGGAAGGTTGAAAAATGACACTTTTATTTCTAAAAGTACCGGTCATCAGTTTGTTAGGTAGACCACATATCACACCTAGGTTGTGTCAGTCAGTCATATGCGACCATAGTGCTTCTAAAAGGTCAGTTAAACCACACCAGTTGCAAGCCATATATGCCCTGCACTTATCTCTTGAACTCCAGATTACTCGCACCTTTGCAGCTGGCACATTAACCACTGGCTTTTTCACTAGCTGATAAATAGTTATAAGATTGTTAAGGCCTACCTCTTGTAGTCTAGGGGTGCTAACCAGGTGACGGAGGGTGGCACCCAAGGACTTCCTATTTAGGGACAGACGCAGGAAATACCGGCCCCTGCCCTGAGCACTCAGCAACTTCTCACAGGAGTTGGTCTTCTCCACCATAACAGACAGCTGTGGCAACCTGTAGAAGAAAAAAATATATGTTGATCTAGGTCACAATACTACAAATCACAAGCTCAGCAGAGCACAAAGGCTCCAAGTCACTAAGCGTTGGCAGCAGACGTTCTAGTGGCAGATGTGGGATGAAGTTCAAAATGTTTCCAAAAACAGTAAAACAGGTCCAGGAAATGGTTTGCAGAGAAAGGTATAAGAAACTGAAAGTGTGTGCAACTGGGACTATTTATTAGAAGTGCTTGCAGCCCAACCACCACCATAGCATGTCTGCCTTTGTCCCATTACCTATAGCTTAGGAAAGCAGCCTGCGCACCTGCCTGGTGAACATTTGTGACTATATTCTGTACCTCCACCCAAAGGCCATTTGTTTGTCGCCGTCATTTCTATTTCTTGTTTGAGAGGTAGGTGCCCTATGTCAATATTATTTTGGAAGGACTATTACCAGACACTGAACAAGGAACACAATCTGTCCCAGAAATGATGGAGCTCCTGACCTTTTACATCTTGTGATGTGGCTTCATGCAAGATTCCATAATTCCTTCAGTGTGGATTTGGGTAGCCATTGTTCCTGGTGGCCTGGGCAATATACCACAGAACAGGCAGTACAACAAGTCAGTAATAATTATATATATATATATATATATATATATATATATATATATATATATATATATATATATATATATAATAATCTAAACAGCACAGTTATTTACTGAATACTCCCAAACAGAAAAATATGAAATACTGAACACAAATTTACACACTTCCAAAATAAGGAAATATAGATGTGCGATTACAGATGTTTGCAAAGGAGAGAAAGTAGACAGCCCTGTACCATGGTGTTGGTTCTCATGAAGGATTATGCCCTACGTGGTTCTATGAAGAAAATCCTCCCTCCTGAGTGTCTGACAGCCTTGTAACTTATGCTTCTCCCTATATGAACTGATCCCTCACCAGATCCTGCAGAGGAAGAGAAGTTAGCCGTTTCATCCAGCATGGTTCAAGATCACAGAGGGGAGATGTTGCAAACACTTGTTCTGTGGGTAAGGACTCCCCTACTGTGGTCACAAGAGCTTTGGCCACAGCTCCATCTTGGACTGGACTGGCTTTATCAAAAAGCATAGAGCCACAAACACAGAACCCAAAGGCATATCAGATACTCATCAGTAGGAACAGGTATCAATGTTCGTACCATCCACAGGAATAGGATGTAATCCATTAGCAGTTCATAATGATAAGTTACTGCTATCTACTAGTCTTCAATGGGCCTTGATGTTCTAGGTTAAAAGGTACATGCCAGCTCTCTAAATCCGGTTCTACTTTTAACACCATAAACAATTCAGAATGGTGGTCCCCAACCACAGAGGAACATTCAACATTCTACATGTGCTTGCCCATGCTCCACCATCTGTGTTTTTTTGGACTGCAGTAGACCCTGTAACTTTTCTACAGGCGTAAACTACACACTGAGGGCCTTCTATGCTGAGGAAAATAAGGATTAGTATAAATACAGGTCCCAGGAAACAGCATTTTCTCTACTCTAACCTTAACAACGGATAGGTTGGGCTGGTAGCTTATTTCACAATGCAAGCCAAAGATCAATATACAACACAGAGGCTTCCGCTCCAGGGTCACAGTTTTGTATCAAGCAGTCAACTTTCTGTAGAAAATAAGGACTTAAACAATAGTATTCCTCAGGAATAGTAGGATTCAGCCATCCTGCTGAGGAGCAGGAGGACTCCACTGGTACAATTCTCCAGCTAAGAGGAAATGGACTCAAGTGGCACAAATATCCTGCAGAGGAAGAGGACTCAATTGACAGTCATGTTGCTGGGGATTGTGCAAATTAAATCATCTTGTTTTGCAGATGTCACATAACAGCTGCCCTGCTGAAGAGAACTAGCGTAATCCAAACCTCCTGCCAAGTGGAGGGGGGACTCACTTGACTCAGTCATCTGACATGGTGAAGAACAACTCACCTGACACAGTTATACTGTTGAGAGCACTCCTCCAGACAGCTCCAGTAATCTCGTTTCTTAAAACCCAAAACTGGCTCTACAAAAACATGAGAGAGAATGCATCCATCATTGGGCATGTCACATTTCCCCTGGATTTTGTAAGCGGAGTCATCCCTCCTCATCTATGGCCTATACACACTAGATTGCGGGGTACACTGTTCCACCTTAACTGGGGTACATTCCATGACCCTTGTTGGGTTATGTTTGCAAGCCACAACTGGGCAAAATCCTGTTCTCTCCCTCTAGTCTTCAAAGCCACATTCGAATGTTTGTTCTGGGACCCTGCTGTACCTCCAGGAGTCACCAACTGTGCAATTCCTTTTTTCTCCGCTATCTGCATTCCCAAAAGGCTTTGCTGGCCGGGTTTTAAATATGGGCAATTTCGTTGGTCTTCACAGGCAAATTCCCAGTTTTAAGTGGAAGAATTTCCTAGATACTGGCTGCATTTTCCCCAGTCACCGTTGGTCATGTATAATTTGGTGATTATTGTCCATGTTCCCAATCCTTTGTAGGAGCCAAGTACCCTGACTATTGCTGAGGCCTGAAGCACTGCAACATTTCCAGAGGTTCCAAGTACCCAGACCTCCTCTGATTGCCAAAGTACCCTAGCTTTTGCAGGAGCCTGAAGTACTTGGACCTTTTCTGACCACCTGCCCCCAAAGTCTCCTGACCTCTGCTAGGGTCCTTCTGTACCTTAACCTTTTCTGGGGCCCAAGTACCCAAATAACTTTTGCAGCTTAAGTTATCTGTACTTTCCGCAGCCATGGTCGCTCACGTGTTTACTGGTGTCAATAAACTGGTGATTATTGGCCCTGTTCAGAGTCCTTTGCTGGGACCAGGAACCCAGGCTGCTGCTCGGGACAACTACACGGACTGCCTTTGGGACCATCTGCGAACTCAAAGGCATTTTACCTGAGACCACAAACTACAATCCTCACTGGGGCCATGGACCAAGATTTTCACCGAGTCACAGAATGCACTCCCCCCTGGTTTGTCAGTGGTTGATTTCCCTTCAGACCTTGCTGCCTGCTTTCCCCTGGTTTTCTGTTGGCCACGTTATATGATAATTTCTGGAACCTATTCCCCCCTCTCCATCACGATCAGCTTTTGTCCAAGTATCTCTGGCCCCATTACGCCTTGCGAGTGTTGGTAGTGTTGCTTGATCTGTGCTGGGGAGTTATCAACTAGCATAATTACAAAATGTGCTCCACTAATGTAAATTGTTTGTGTTCTCTATTTCTAGCTTTACTCTCCTGCACATTTGCTGGAATTCATACCACGATCATTGCTGCCCTTAGACACCACTCAGCACTTTTCCATTAGTCACTGGATAACAATCCCCCAGGCATCAAGGACAAGCATCCGGTAGGCAAAGCTGTCCAATCTCCCACTCGGTTATTACTTGCTCCATTCTCCTAGTCCTTAATTCGTGCTGTCATGCCTCCTGCAGGTGTCGTGAATATTCCAGTGACTAGACCCCTCCCCCTTAATCATGATGCACATCTTCCCAACAAATATTTCATGGAATTATGGCTGTGCATGAATTACCCAATCTAATTAGGTTCATTGTAGCTACTGTATCACATACCATCTTCAATCATAGATTGGCAGGAGGGGGGCAGTGGATAGAAGGTGCAATCATTTATCAGAATATTCTGCCCATAATAAAAATTGCAATACAATATTTTATTTCGAGAGGGCTTGGTGGTATAAACTAATCTTTTGGCACAGGTGATGACAATTTTAATTATTTGTTAATATAGAACCCCTGGATATAATCTAACTAGAATCCAAACTTCCTTTGATTGTTTGGGTGCACTATCACCACAGGTTTCCGCTGTGTATATCCCATTGCAACACTTTAACCATACAGTTTTTATCTCCTATTGATGAAATCGGATTCCATCACGTACCAGATGGTGCTATTTATTGAAAACTCATAGGATACCACAGATATGAAGCAGCCTCTTTCTGATCAGATCACTTCATAGGTTGGTTTATCATGTTGGCTCAACCCTGTAAATACCCTAAAATGAACCTCAATATATCTCTTCCCAAAATATCTTGCCACAAGATTTAATCAACTTATCTAACTAGCATTGGCAAAGCCAACAGGTCTCACCTATGCGATTTGTACAAAAACACATACACGTTTGTAAAATGTAACAATTTGAGGTTATTTTTAATTGTTCCAGAATGCTCTCATTATATGCATATACATGCATAAGTGTGAAAGCAAGATGCGATTGTTTGCTTTCAAAATAAAAATCAACAATAAATAGAAACGTTTTGCTAAACTATTGACCAATTTTAAATATAATTTATGTGGAGCATCGTTTAGTAAAACATGTTTGGTGCCTGCCAGTATATAAAAAAAAAATATAATAATGGATAAGTAGTGTAAAATCTACATGAGCAACATAAAAATAAAATAGGGGCCCGCTTCTTAAAGCAAGTCACAAAAGTGAACCAGCAGGAATGTCCTTGCACAGGTGTAAATTTACAACTTTCAGGAGTTTACAGAAGGAGGTCTGGAAATAGTTTCCTAGCAAACGTTTGTTACTTCCATTTTCTTATGTGCAAATATACATGCAATATACACTCATGCAAAAATCAGCTGAGTACTGCATATTCACCTTCTCTAACACCATTATTTTGCCCACCCTGCAAATTGTTTTGCTCACCCCTTTGTCAGGAGTACATTTCAAACCTTTTCCAGTTCAAAAACAACTGGAGAGATATGTCCGTTAATACCCTTGTACTTGTTAGTTTGTGGGTTTGCAAAGGGCCTTAGGGCATTCCAAACCTGGAATTCCCATTTCCCTCCTTACTTTCCGCCACAGTACGTAGAGTTACAGAAATGTGTTATAATCAGAGCCTTGCTAGAATCTAAATCTTGATGTAATGTGAGCCCCAAAAATCAGGGAAGCTATTATCAGAGCTTTGATATAATGGGAATGCGGCCATAATTTGTCAACTCACTGAGTAGCACCAAAAGGGACAAGTGGATTTATTTTAATCGGACAAGTATATTTCTGAAGCATCCAGTCCCTTAAACAAGTGTTTTACAACATTCCACCCCTGAAACACTGTGCTGATGCCAGAATAGAACACTGAGGCAGGGCAGCATTCACTCCCCTCTCACCTCACCAGGCGTTTCCTTGTGAAACTATGAGAATGGCAGCCTGCTCTCCCCAGAAACCCTGTGCAAAATGCTTTGATAAAGGGCACCCTGCACGCCACTCTGGTCTGCACTAGATATATTTAGGGGCTCAAAGGCACAGCACAGTATGCCCTTCACAATCCCAACAAATGACTGCAGACCGGCTCAAAGATAAAAGGACGCTAACACTTCATTCAGATACCTGAAAGGGCCCTTATGGGAAAGGGCAACAGGCACTTTTCTCCCCCAACCCATCCATCTCCAGAAGAATCACATACTCACGTATCAGTCCTTTCCGCAGGATCATCTCCAGGACCTCACAGAAGGATGAGAGGTGCAGTGAAGTGTCCGTGATGGGGTCATTTCCTGCTGCCTGCATGCTCAAGATGCTGGCTGTGGAGAGACATAAAAATAGGGGGAGAGAGAGCCAGAGATAGAACTGAAGCCACACAGACAGTTCACAAATCACAATTGCAGGATTGCGCAATAAGTAACAAGGCAAACACCAGCTCCCACTCTCACTGTACGTACATCAGCGTGTGAACACAATCTGGAGCCCAAAGCTGGGGTACTCTGATTTTGGACTGGGGTTTTGCGCAGTGTGTGAGGTGAAATACCACAGTGAAAGAGGATAGCTGCTTGCAGACCATCCTGTGAGAACAAACGTCTGCCATAGAGTTCCAAGGGACAACAATTCACTCTTCAGTTCCATCAGTTTGAATATTATGTGACAGTGTCTAATGCGTCCCTCCACAGAGAGACCGCTTCAGTTCCCATTCCTTCCTGAGAAGAACGTGTTCATTGCTGCCTACAGAGCCCTCTTCAGTTCCAGGTTGGAAATTCTTCTCTTGGACGTACTTCTTTCTTCCTACCTGTACTTACATAACTTTCTTTGGTTTCTGCTGAAGTTTCGGTTAGTCAAGCGCCGTGAACACTGCTGTCTGCTAATCTGCCCCTGCTTCCACCAAGATCATACTGATCTCGCGGTCTGAAACTATATTATTAGGGTTTCCAACTGGGGTCCTCGCCAATGCGGGAACCTATACCCAAGATTTCCTGCTTAACTTCCTACCTGCTGGGTAGGCCCATATCATCATAGGGAAGTTACTGCCTGGTCCGTTTCTGGGACTTCCAGGAGTGTCGGGAATCGCAGACCCAATTACTTCTGTGCTCCACTCAAAATCCCCTGCTTCCTTTCCACTGGGTACATGTCTCATGAACCTCTACTGCCCTGCTCTTTGGTAAACAATTCACTGAGTCGATACTAGCAGATAGGCGTATTTCAACTAGAATGTTTTCTCTTTAAAATAGGAATAAGACTCTCCACTTATCCATATGATGCCCCCTAACATTTTGCCACACTGGTTTAGAGATCATACAGGGAGAGGTGTTTGGCCATTCTGAATCTATGCATTTTCAACTTCATCAGACACGTCTGGGCTAAGGGGACCTGGAATAAAATCTTTTACAGTGGCATCAAAGCAGCCTAACATTTCTAATACTAGGTGGAAGCATGAATGACCTGCTGTAAACTTTAGGTCAGTCCATAACTAAAAAAAAAAAAAAAAAACACGTTCATATTCCTGTTTTTATTATCTTTTATCCTAGGCTTAAATCCGAGTAGACGGTCTTAAATTAAGAAGGATTACGTTACAGTTTATGACAAAGTTAGGACAGTCCTAACACAGTCCTTCTTGGCTTTAAACAGTTTTAACACTGTCTTAAACGAGAGAAAAAAAATACTAAATCAAGGGCCATGTACTTACTTCATACACATTACTTTAGCTTCATAAAGGTGTGATGGAGGGAGAGAGCCTTTCTCAAACTAGCATTGGGAAAGTCAATGCTCGGCTGTAATGTACCAACAAATGTAAACTCAGGCATTCACAAATGCTGTTTGCATGCATTCTGTAGAACTGGATACCAAACTTGAGACCTTCAAATAGAAGCGACAATCACAGCATCTGCCTTCTATCTACTGACCTAAGATAAAGTTATTCTGATCATGGCAAATGGTGGGAACACAACCGTTTTGCTAGCTACAGTTCTGAAGGAAGGTGTTGGTCGCCGCTGCATGCGGGTCTAGTCTCCATCCGAAGTAATTTTTGATTTGCTGGTCTGGCTGTGATGTGAACAGATCAGACGAAAAGGCCCTCATGTCGGATACAGGGCATGGAATACTTAAGGATCCAGTTTCCACATGCTTGTATTCTGTAGATGTTTTAAGCTCTAGTCCGACACAATATTCTTCTTTACGGGAAGATACTTCATGTTCATTGCCACCTGATTCTATAGGCAGAAGTGCCAGACGTCCTCGGCTATTTTGGTCAGAATCGACGACTACGTTCCACCCAGATGGTTTAGGTTTTGCACAGACGAGATGCTGTCCATCTTGTGTAATACAAAACATTGTACCCTCTCTTCAGTCCATTTGATTGCAAAGGACCCAGTCAGGAGGTCCATGCATGTGATGTGAAACTTGTGTTCCTGTTCTCACCATCCCACTTCTGTAGATAATTTTCCACATCTTGCACCCCTAGCCTGTTCTGCTGACATCTGACTAGAATGAGTGCCGGGTCAGATCTCAAACAGGCCCTTTCAATCCACATTTCCATATGTGCCAACCACTAACTGATCTCATTCTTGGCCTCTACAGTAAAAAGTACTGATTCACAGTAAGTGAGGCCTCATCCAAAGCGTGAAGCTTTTAGTCTCTGGAGGGCTCTGTAGTGGAGAGGGACCGGGAAGATTACCTGTATCGAGGATGAGAACAGGCCAGCTATTCTCAAGATCTGTTTTAGTGACATTCTGGGTCTGGACAGAGCCCTCCTGGCGTATTCAGGCCATCTTCTAGGAAAAGAGGCTTAGAGTGTCCCTGACCGAGTCTATGACAAACCCCAGGAACGTTACTGCCTAAAGTGGGATCAATGTGGATTTCCGCCTGCTGAAAATGAACCCCAGACCCTCCAAGAGACAGACTCCCTTCTTCAGTTGCTCTCCTGGGGCTCATACATACGGATATCATCTAGGTATACTGTATGGCCTGCATCCAGAGCGATCCCCTAACCGGTTTCAGGACCTTCATAAGAGATCGTACTGCTGACAAAATACCAAAGGGAAGAGTTTAAAAAAAAAAAAGATCTTTATTAATTGTCTGGAAATATATGACACAGCAAGCATATCATTGTTTACATCTGGTGTTACAAAAACAATGCTAGAATGTTCGGCCAGCAGAGCAGATTTGACAATATTTACGCTCATTTGCACAGCCTTGGCATACTTCATGACACCCAAAACCATTCCCCAATCCCACCTTTGGCCCGGGTCCCAAACCATAGCACATATATCACGGTTCGGGTATGTCTTCTTCCAGTTCTATACCATAGTATTCCAACCATGGGGTCCATATCTTACGAAACTTCCTGGGGCACCCTCGCAACTTATGTGTGACGTTTTCTGCTACCATGTAGAGGTCCATGGCTTTTATCAATTCCTTAAAAGTTGGTGTATCTGACAACCCCCATTTCCTCGCTATATCTCTTGGCTACTGTCAGGCCTAGGTTGGCAAAAAGAAGCTTGGCCCTGGGGAGGTCTACTTCAGTTGGCACACCCAGGAGTATATATTTAGGATCAGGTGGTATAGTATCTTAATATTTTCTCAAGTTCACTTAGTATATCTCTCCAGTATTCCTGTATCCTTGAACACTCCCATAGCGTGTGTATGTATGTTCCCCTTTCCATTTGGCATCGGAAACACTTCGGATCTTCTGCCCTACCCATTTTATGTAGCCAGGCCCTGTCGTAGTATACGCAATGTAAAATTTTATATTGTATTAGTCAGAGCCGGGATTTTACAAATGCAAGAGTTTTGAACTCAAAGACCTGAAACTTCCAGATGAACTCAACTGCAGGAATCTGCAATGGGGCTTGAATATCGGGATCATCAAATATGTGTCCTTGAGGTCTAAACATACAAACCAATCTCCTAAACGCAAAATATTCCTGAAGAGTTGACTTCCCTCCATCTTGAAGCAGTGATATACTAGCCACCTGTTGAATTATCTGTGGTTTATTACTAGGCAGAGACCTTGGTCTTTTTTTTCTCCACAGGAAAAGGTTGCTAACAAAACCCCTGGGATATATGCAAGATAGCCTTCTTTGCTGCCAATTCCGCCATCAGCTGATTTATTAGAAGCAACTCCTCTTCTGAGAAGACCAAAGGGGTTGTGTAGGAGGGTAGTCTGGGAAGCTGTAAAAGACTTTGTGGAAGCCATTGATAGCCTGCAGGACCCACGCAACAGAGGTTAGTTTAAGACAGCTGCGAGAGACCTTTTCCAATCAGCCCTGACTTTTGCATGGGAAGAAATGGAAGGACTTACTGGAATTATATCCTGCGATGGAGTTCTCTCAGGATAATCCTCGTTATTCCGGCTCCTATAGAGGGGCAGAGGCCTCTAAATCGGGTTAGGTCTTGCCAGTGTCATGATAGATAGATGGATATATATATATATATATATATATATATATATATATATATATAACCTAGTTTCCATAGGAAAAGCATTTTTTGTTTGGTCAATAACTGACACACTTTGACGAATCTTCACGAAATTTTCAAAATTAGTACGACAGTCTGTTCAGCTGCTGTGTTGAAAGTTTATGGGTGATTTGTCAAGCGGGGGCTGAGAATAAGGGGTCCCAAAATGAGTTTTCCCTATTCAATTTCCCATATAGATTTTAGACATGACTACAGCCTGAACTGCTGAATAAAATTACACCAAATTTGGCAGAAAGGTAGCTCCTGGTCTAGAAAGCGACCTTTTTGCGAATTGGTGTAAATCCGTTCAGTAGTTTCCTGGATAATAAAAGAAAACCAAACTCCCCCACTTCTACACCAATCCGACAGCACCACCTCCCAACCCTTTGTAGCCCCCACCCCCATCAACAAGACCAACTCATCCCCCACCCCACAACCAACCACTAACAAGCCTCCGACAATAATCCTCACTAATGCCAGCTCCCCCAACTGCTCTGCTATTCCTCTACACTCCAATGCCGCCCCCAACCAAGAACCTTCTAAAAACCTCTTGAAATTCTGAGCTGCAATTAAATCGAGCTGACATTCTCAAACCAGTTCGTATCACCTCCAACTTTGAGCACAAGTGCTCCTCAAACCTAACTCACCTCCAGACTAACAACTCCCCAATCCCCAACTATCACTCTGATCCTATCTCTGCTTACACAGAGATCTCACACCCTTTCTGGAGATCCACACCCAACATTAACCACTTTTCCCAGCCCAATAGTCTAGTCAGACATGTATGAGGCGACGATATACTCTCCCTCCTTCACACCTACAGCCTTGCTCCTGCCGTTCACACTCTTTCCGCTTCACAAATCGAAACTATTATCACCCACCCTATCAGGACATCCTACGGCAGCACTAGGTTTATTAACATAACAAACCTCACAAAAGTTCCCATCTCACATATGTCCTCGACCACCTCTAAAACAACCCTGAAATGTGCGTTGCTAAACTGCCGTGAAGCTGTGAAGCATGCAGCAGACATAGCTGATCTTATACTTAACTTGGACCTAGACATCCACATGCTCACTGAAATCTGGTTGAATGAATCCTCTAATCCTATCCTAAACACTCTAGTCCTCCCCCCCCCCTCAGTCATGACATCATTCGACTAGACCGCTCAGGACGTGGACTAACCTGTATATACAGATTCTTACTATCTATGAAACAATCACATACAATATACCTTCCTTCCTGCAAATACCTCAGGATAGACATCACCACTAACAATGCAAGGTGCTCCCTCCACACTTTTTATCACCCACCAGGAAAACAAGCATTGGCATAGCCAATAGGTCTCGCCTTTGGGACCTTATAAGTGTTTAGCCATGCAGCAGATTATCACCTATTGGCATGCCCACACACAACATTTTCGAATAATCGTACATTTTTTTTAAAGTCGATGTGAAATGAGCCAAGATGCGATGGTGATGAATAAGCAGCATGGCAGCATGCCTGGAGTATGGGTGCCAAGGCGGGACGTGGCAGGTGTAATGGTGACGAGCATGCACCTGCGCCTATTGACCTTGGCAGCATTACTATGACATGATATTGTGAGGGGGGCTGTATAAAAGGGGGGCATGCTGTATTAACGGTGTTGCAGCATGAAAACAGGTTTGTTTTGTTTACTGGTGTGGTGAGAGGACTAGGGCTAGGTAGGGACCAACATAAGTAGAATTGCGGGCAGCCATGATAATATATGCACGGTGTTTTATAGTGTAAAGACACAAAATGTACAATTAACAGTGTTGTAGAATAAAGAGAAAATGCACACATGAGACCACTAAAAACAAACAGATGCAAAAAGCCTGGTGTGTTTTTTTTACAAACTTAAGTTGAAATGCAACCATAATAAAATATAAAGCGCAGTGTATTTCTTTTTAAAAATGTATAGAAATACGCCCATGATTATATATCGAGCCCGATAAAATCGCAGTAAAAATTTAGCCTTGGTGATGATACAAATGTTAACGTGCTACAAAAAGAGAGATTAAGTGATTTGCCCAGAAATACACAATGTTTTCCAAACGCTAACAAGAAAAAAATGCACATAAAGCAACAAGTGCAGCTGTAAGATGGGGGTTGTGTATATTCATTCAGCTGAAGTGACTTGAGGTGAACAATATTCACTGCTTAGGGGCATGAAGAGATGCAGCGGCTGCGTTAGGCCCACTGCTGGTATGGGGGGGGGGCTGAGTGGGGGTATGCTGTGCCAGGGTTTATGGAGCCTACGGGGTCATGTTTGGCACTATCATACAGTAAACAAAATAAAAAAGAAAAGGTATAGGCAGCATGCCTAGAGTGCGGGTGCCATTGTGGGACGTGGCCGCTATAATGGTAACTAGTGTGCACAGGCGCTGACGGACCTTGGCTGCATTTTTAACAAATTGCACAATGCTACTTTGGGGGGGGGGGGGGGGGAGAAGGGAGGGCTGAGTGGGGGTATGCTTTGCCAGGGTTTCTTACGAATTTCCAGCATTTCTGTAACTTATGCAAATGATACTATCTCAAGGTACTGCTGACTTCAAACGTGGTAAGTAGCCTGCAGTTGTGTCCATAAGGATTTGTTTGACAGTTATTACTGTATTAACAAAATGAATTCCAGCGTTTCTTAGACGTGTCCCCCTTGATTGCCGTGTTTCAATTGATGGAACGCTCAGTCATTTTTAAATCAGACTTGCTCATTACATTAGACTCAGTCTGGCTCTACACAGATGGTTGTATCAGGAGACAGATGAAAACAGCGAGAGCAGCAAGAGGCGGCGGAGTGAGAAAATGTGTGTTTTAAATCTGTAATCTTGCCGTCGGAAGCATGCCTAGAGTGCGGGTGCCATAGTGGGGCGTGGACGGCTCACTGAAGTCCCCTGGCTTACTTTCAGATAGCGCCTGGCTGAATAGGAGCCAGCTCTTCAGAGCGCTGGGTCCCTGGAGAGAGTGGTGGAAGTAGGGTGGGGGAACAGGCACAGGGGGGCTTCGGTTCCCAACAAAAGTAAGATATGATGCAAGAGTGAGTCCAGCCTCTTTCCCAGGAGAAGAGCACATGCAGCCCTTTCACCCAGGTCAGGTGACTAGAGCCGACGAATAATTCAGAGTGGCTAGTAGAAATAAATGCACCATTAACTGCACGATGGAAGGTAAAATACAATACTAGTAACTGAAAAACCAAAGCTTCTGCCGTTTCGAGCCATATATGTTAAACTCTAACCCGGTCACCATCCTTACCCCCCTTAGTATTGCTGTTTCGTGGCAGATAATGTCTAAAACACGAAAACGACAATTTCCAGTCTAATTGCACCATAAACCAAAGGCTGTGACTGAAAGCCTGCTGGCTGGTCTACAAATTTATTTTTAATACCAACTTTATGAGGGGGGAAGAGGGGGAGGCAGGCGATGCACAAAGAAAGAGCCGAGCAGCAGAGTGAGAGCGAGACAGACAAGGGAAAGATATAGAACGAGAAAGACGGTCACAAAGGCAGAGAATAAACTCAAATAGCAGACAACAATAAAAACAAATGCGTGAAAGAGAATTGAAATGAGAGAATCGTGAGTAGGACAGGTTAGAGAAACAGAGGCAAACAGAGGAGAAAAGGGCAAAGAGGACAAGAAAACATCTTGCTGAGGTAGAAGAAAGGAGATAAGGATCCCAACTGCAACGTTTTGCACAGATAAAGTAATACCAGCGTGAGCCTAATTATTTCGCATAACATTCTTTAGCTGGTAACAATGCCGAGAAAGACTAATACCGGAACACTGGTGCGAACAGATGGAGTGGTGTTGTTAATTACAGTCACTTAGCTGCATCCGACCCCACGGGACAGTGAGTTATTACCAGCATTCCCCACCAGGGACGAGCGGCGCCACTTTTATTGGAGGAAGCTTCTTTACCGACGAGCACCGTTAACAGCCACGGTGCGCCTCAGCGAGGAGAGAGTAAATAAGGCTTGGGGAAGCGCGAGAGCTCAGCCTGGAGCTAGCCAAAGCAGGAAGTGATTAACTACTTTAAAAAAACAAGACCGCGTGTGGTGCGCGCGCACTGCAAAAAATGTAAGGTATGCAGCTGGCACCCGGCCGCGCTGCTGCTCGCTCCCGAGAACCCTAGGCCATGGGAGTCAACATTTAGAGAGAAGGCGGGACATGATCCCGCCTTTGGCCAATTGCGGGCTTTCAATTTTTGAAAGCCACACGCAAAGGCCAATGGAATGTGTGGGAGGAGGCCGACCCACACGGAGAAGTCTCTTAGAAGCTGGAGTGATTCCAAGAGGCCCTCTGCGCTAGGCGAGACCTAAAATATCACATGTTCATTGTTACTGTGCTCAGCCAACCTCAAGTAGGTCCGTTAAGTTATTCAAGGAAGCAGCTATTAAAAGGTAGGATCTGACTGCGTAGTCCTCCTTTATTCAATTAACAGTTCCAGTGCCCATTCCCCTGTGAATTTGGTGGAAATGCTGCTCCAACTAATGTAGAAGGAGTGGTTACATTCTCTGCATCTTCAACCAGTGGTCTTTCAACATGAGGCTATTTTATGCCTACTCACTGGTAAAACATGCGGTGCAAACTAACCTGACGTTGTTTTCAGTTAGACTGGACCGGTTATTTGTTATGGAAACCTGGTTTATTAATGAATCGAACACTGAATTAGGATTAGCTTGATCTGATGGCTAAAAAATTACTTGTCTCCCATGTCCCCACTGTAGAGGGAGCAGACATGCGGTTATGTTTAGAGAGATGTGGAGGCTTAAATCTCTGCAGGTGAGGGGGTTTTCTCAGGCTTTTCACTGAATATTTTCAAATCCAACTCCATTACTGGTCTTGTTGGCTACTGACCCTGGTCCATTCGTTAACTTTGTGCAATCCCGGTCAGACTTCATTTAGTCTTTAATTAATTCTTACTCAGCTCTTTTTGTGATGGGTGATTTTAACATTTGGGCTTATGTATTGATAAATCCTTCTGCCTCAGACCGAATGAATTCCTTGCCCACTTTAGGGCTCCAGCAATTAATACTGGGCCCCACTCACGAATATGGGCATACACTTAATTTAATATTTACCCCAGAAGACCTGTTTCAGTGACTGAAGTCGTATCCCAGACCTGGACAGACCATTCACCAATCGTCTTTCAGATCTAGAAGGAAGATAATGGTTATCTTAATGGTCTAAAAAATAAAATCTCAATTGCCCAGTGCGCCCTAGGTCCAAAATATTTCAGGAGGTCTTTACTAAACTCCTTGTGTCCCTGCCCCCCCCCCCCTTACAATTGGACAGTACAGCAAAGGAGTTTGTTAAACTTTCAGACCCGAGTAGCCAGGGCTTTAGACGTTGCTTTACCACTGCAACAGCGATCTTCTGCTTCTTGGTTTAATGACTCTCTCAGGGGTGCTAAGCACAAGTGTAAAACAATTGAAAAATCACCAATTACTGGTTGGAATTAAAGCAGAAACTTAAGGTTGCCCTGAAGGGGTACAAAAAGCTGATCAGATCTACTAAAGCAGAGTACTGAATAACTCACTCTGCTCTTTGCAATTGGTTATGTTAATATCGGTGAAAACGATGTCAATGTACACCATAATATATGCATGCACAACAACGGCAATACCAATAAATACAATGTCTATGTACGCCATGAACAATGCATGCATCACAATGTCAATACCAGTAAAAACAATGTTGATGTACACTAGGACAAGTGTACGCATAATAATGAGAATGTTGGTAAAATTGATATGAACACCATGTTATATGTACACAAATTAAGGAACTTGTATCATTGTGGAGCAGATTAATTTTAATCTGCTTGGTGCAGGGTCACCACTCTTGCCACGGGTCCTTATCAAGTAAGGAGGAATCAACAGTGGAGCGAAGTACAAACTCATTTATTAATCATTCATGAATGGGTCTCCATCCAACGAGCACCATGGAGTTACTCAAGGAGAGAGCACGCTTGAACGATGGTTACATGGGTTTATATAGGGAAAATCACAGACTAGGAACGCCCAGAGGTAAATAGAACTCTGGAAAGAACACACAAATGAGGCAAGGCAAGAATCGACAGTCTCGGTGCCTTGTGTAACTGTCGCGTCTTTGAGGCTGCACAACAAGATAGGCTTATCTGAACAAACTTTATCTAAGGCTTTACCATTGTTTAAAACACACACGAAACCCACAGTGCAGACATCAGCTGTTCTTTTGTGCTGACTTTGCATGTTTACGCAGCCTACAATGTCTCAACTTTAGATTCGTGACCTAATGTTTATGCAGGTGTGGTGTCAAGGGTAGAGTCAGGCTGAAAACAGGTCAAAGGTGAGCATGGATGAAGTACAGCTGAATTAGAAAACGAGAGATTCAGATTTTAAGGTTTCACAGTCCTTCCTTTTCAGCTGTGCTGAATCCATTCTAAGAGGTACACGTATTAATTTATATCTCGATTTTCATTATTTCATTCATTTCAAGTTGTACCATCATTTCTCTATTTAATTCATGAACATTGACTGTGGAAGGTTTAATACTACTACAAATATTTATGCAAGTGGTGCAAATCATAGGGGCACATTGAATGCAGCAGCAGCAAGTTAGAAAGATGGCTCAATTAACATTAAGGGCTTTCTATGCAAATATTGAACAAATGTATTGTGCTTATATATTTGGCAGTGTGAATCCTTAAGAGAGGACAAGGTCAAGTGATAATGTTCAGATGCGGTAGGAGTAGGGGGCACTAGGCTATGAACAGGGTAATATGTTTCAAGTCTCCAAAATAGATCCAAAAATCCCAATATTAACAATAGAAAACATACAAATATCCCTATTTTTCTCTTTTTTAATCCAAAATGGACAGCTTTTAGCGGGGGCATTCGGGGCAAGTACTTCTATTCCTCCCAATAGGTCAAAAAACACCTTCCCAAAGGGCCTTATTGACAGATCGACAACTCTACCCATTTCAACCTAATCTATATACAAATACCTATTTCAGAAGAACACCTAACACTATTCCCTATACTGATCTTTTATATTCAACCTGTATGTTTCTTAACCTTCCTTCCTCTTACTGTATTTGTTGTTTGATTGCCAAGGTAACAAAGAGTAGCGTAACGATCAGCCAGAAACAGAGCAATGTAATCTCAATTCTCCCAAAATTCCCTCACTACACTATCAGAGAGCATTAAGTCCCCAATGTCTTTTGCTTCAAAGCCTCACTGACAAGCTTATGTACCGGTCCGGACGTTGGCGGTCTTGACCACCGGCATGGGTTGCTACCTCTCCAGAGATAGTTTCTTCAATCAAAGTCTATAGTTCTTTTGGCCCTTGGCCGCATTTTGTATCAGGGCTGAACAATGTCAGGATGTTCAAACAGAATCTGTTCATCTGGGTCAGGCATGATGGCAGCAAGTTATTGTTCCAATGACACCACTTCACCATGTTTCAAAAGATCACCATCCCCAAAAGGCACTTGCTGAGAGATCTGGTCATATTCAAAGTCAGGTATTCCTCTTGTTATCCACTGATCATATGGCAAAGGAAGTGGCGCTTGCTTTCTCCACATCACTGGCATGAATCCAGTGTCTGTGCCCTGTGCACTTAACAGCAGTCTGGGTGGTGAAGAGAACTTGCACTGGCCTCTGAAACTGTTGGGTAAAGACACTGTCTCTAGGCCTCAGCTTGTGACCTGGACCTTTAAGACTGGGAGAGAGACTGGCCTTCACCTGTGAATGGATCAAATGCAAATCTTTAGTCAACACAAAAATCAACAAGAATGGTAAATTCAATGTCAGATTGTCCTTAATCTTGGTACACCCTATACATTTTGCTGGCCTCCCCATAACCATCTCAACTGGTTGCAAGACCTTCAAAGGGCAGATCTGGGGGTGCAAAATATCCTGTTGAAACGGGGTACCTTTTCCTGTGCTAGAAGTATGGCACATCATGCACCTCTTGACATAGAACTTTGCCACCCTGGGAATCAGATTATTTAACCATACATGATCTGACATGGCCACCAATCCTTTAGCACTGATGTGGGCTGAACTGTGGGCCATGGTAACAATAGCATTCACATAATAATTTAGAAGCATTAATGTTTGCTTTCCTGACAGATCCATCCAACATCCTGTCGCATCCTGACATCCATATCTTTTACACTGTTCCTTCTCTTCCTCCGTAGTTTCTTCCTGTACTTCCCTAATGCAATCTAGAGTCTGATTAAACATAGTTACTTCTGGTGTCCATCTAACTGTCCCTACAATATACATTAAACTATACTCTAAATAGGCTGATCGTTTAGCTGTTTCATTAGCAAAAATATTTCCCTGTATTACCTCATCTATAATTTTCTTGTGGACAAAACATTTAACAATAGCAACCCTTTTTGGTAACATCAAGGTATCCAGTATCTTTACTATTCATTCACCATACTGTATCTTATCACTATGCAAAATAAAAAAAGCCCCCTTTTGTTTTTAGAGTCGTCGGAATGAGTGGGCAACTCCAAAGGCATATATATTGATATTTACAGTCAAATCTTTACTTAATTCATAGGTTCTAGTTAAAGCTGTCAGCTCCATAGATTGCTCTGACATTTGTTGTATTTTACATAACTCAACCACAGATTTCAAGGGAGTAACTGTATAGGCCGCTGTACTAGAGCCATCAGGTAGTTTGTAACATGCACCATCCACGGACAGTTCCCCTGGTGGGTCAGATATAGGGGTATCTGTCAGGTCTACCCGTCCCTTAGTCTCCTTCTCAGTAATAAATATGCAATCATGCTTCTCATCTTGTTGGGACTCAGAAAGGGGCAGTACAGTGGCTGGATTCAAAATGTTACAGCATTTCAGAGTGATGTTTGGAGCAAAAAGTGTCAACTCATACCCTGTTAATATCGCACTGGTCGGGTGCTGGGTCTGAATTATGTTTTTTAGATATCCACTAAATGTGGTACCATAACTATCAAATTGTGACCTTAAATATACATTTCACATTGCTTTATCGTAGTGGGGTCCAATGTGGAGGAGAAATATGCACATGACCTATTCCTTCCTACATGGGACCGTGCCAAGCTGCAACCATCTTTTACATGCACAAATTTGTAATAATCAGGTTTTACCTAAAGCAGGAGCATTACATAAAGCATTTTTTTCAATTACAAAAAGACAGCTTCACACTGATTAGTCCAAGGAAGCAGCATGCATACGTGCTTTAATATTAAAGCAAGCAGGGGTTTTGTAATCAGTGAAAAATTTGGTAATAAACGCACAAATATTAGATTGAGTCAGTGGTTTCTGCAAATTCTGCACCAATTATATCCTATGTTGGTGTAGCGTCTTACCCCTTCGACAGGAGACCTAAATAGGTAACCTTCTGTTTACAATACTGTAATTGGAAAAGAGATACTTTGTCCCAAGGAGGCTAAGTGATGCAATAATTTCACTGTAGTCTGTTTGCAACCTTCTGCTGCATTGCTATGTCTCCAATGAGTGGCTCGTGAGCTACCAGTAGATTACCAGGTACCTGTGAGTAGCTCTCCTGTGTGCAGTCCAACCTGTATTTTAAAAAACAAAACTCATACATTCAAGACAACATTTCTTTTGTATGTTCACAACACAAACTGATGTCTACAGAAAAATAGTTGACATTTTGAAAATGTACTTACAGCTATTATTTCAGTTGGAGATATTTATTACTCATAATTATATCTTGGCGCAAGGGAGTATTGCAGCTATTGTTTGTATCTAGTACCCATGTAATATTTCAGTTCAAACTGTCAAAGCCTCTTTTTTTTCTTTTTACTGCTGAAAACCCTGGCTAATGTACTGATGTGATCACTGCGGATACTCTTGGATGAGGTGGTCACTTTTTCATCACTGGTGACTTTTGTTGCAGAAAATGTTGGAGACCCTTGTACTAACATTCAGTTGTTGTGAAATAGGGCTTTGAACGGGGATGCCAGAAAATCCCACAGGTGTATTAACTTTACCTGAGAAACAACAAGATATTGAGGGACTACTATCTTGTTACTTTCTTTCAAATCAATCACAAATTGATAAACTTTTATCCTGTATTCCATCCCCTCTTTTAAGGACAGGAAGAATAGGGCTATTAGATACATTAGAGGAAACTTCCTCAAAGAGAGTAAATAAATCAGGGACGGCCTCTCCCTGTTTTTGCTTACAAGCAGTAAGGAGTGTCCAATATATTTTCCATGCCAGAATTATCGTCTTTATATAAGTTAGTGTGTTGCCAGGGAGGTCCAGTATGAGCCGATTAGGTTTCTGACCAGGTTTCCTATCCCTATCAGCTGCTACTATGGCAGTCCAATCTCCTCCTAACTCAACAACATGATCCTGTTTCCGGGTGAGTGCCACATATCTGGTGGCAAGATCATACCAAAAAAAATATCAATATCTGCTAAAGTCATGATACAAGAATCAATGGCTGCCTGTACATCATCATAAAATCCTCTAGGATTTTTCCGTATGTCTGGTAAGGAGGCTTTTAAAGTGAGTACATCCGTCTTTTTCCAAGGCGTATATATCCAATTATACAAAAAATGGGCTCTAGCATTGGGATTATTAGGGTCATCATTATCTGAATTCCCTCTTCCAGGAATGAACTGTGGCGCAGCTTCCCTCATAGGTCTTATTCGGGGAGAGGAAGAGAGTTCATTACGATATCCAATTATCATTGCTATAGCATTATTAACTCTACTTACAAGGAAGGCCCCTATCTGACATTGTCGATTAATAGCTCTATCATCATCTGGGCCATTTTGTCCTGTAGTCATCTCCCATTGAACCATAAATTGATGAGAAAGCTTATTTATCATACAAAGAAGCTCGCCCTCAGAGAAATCCTGAATCTGATCTATCATTTCTTCTACTTCCATTTCTAGATCACTTAACCAATTTAATACCATCAACCTTATCGCGTCCTGACGAAACTGAGGTACAGTAGAGCGAAGGACTCGAGGGGTCAGGACAGATGCAGGAAGCACAGAATCATTAATCATTTCAAATGCAGTGGCCTGAGGTGGAGGCACAGAGGCTTGGGGTGGGGGTGCAGTGGCCTGAGATGGGGGCGGTAAGGGATGTACTGGTTGGAAAATAGGGAGTTGGACAACCGCGGGCAAAGGAGGGGGAACCGGGGGTACAGGGGTAACAACATTTAGTGGTCCAGGGGGAAGAGGTGTTAAAGGTACATATGGGGGTGGGGGTCGTTCTATCAACAACCCATCAATATCTGAGTCCATATCTTCTTGGTGGACCTGAACTGCTACAGTTGGTCTAACTATATATTCCTTAGATGTTAATAATCTATGCTCCCTATCTAAACATTCTTTTTTCTCCTGAACTTCCTTATCCTTCAATTCCTTATACTTCTGATACTCTGTTTTCCTTTCCTGCTTCCTTTGTACCTTCTCTGCCTTGAGCTGCCGCTCCTTCACTTCTTTCCTCCACATACGCAAACTGTCAAACATAGCTGGCTTAACCGGTTTCCTTTTTTTTAAATTTTTTTTTTTTTTTTAAACAATTGTTTCTCTAAATACTCGAGTTTGTGAGGGTCCATGGTTCCCTCTAATGGCCATTCTAACTGGGGATCCCCTTTTGTATATTTGTTCCACAATGCATTATACATGATGGGACAAATACCATATTTGATGTACATCTCAAAATTTGGCGTACCTTCTGGTGGCACCGGCTGACTTGCTTCCAAAATGCTCTGCTTATCGCAGCAGAAACAACAAAACTTCCAAGGCGTACTAAGTACAGGTATGTTATATAAGATATAAAAAAACTTATAAACAGAGAGAAATAAAAAATATTCTCACATTTACCTGCAAGAAAAAATGTTAGTCAAAACAAAGCTTAGGTTTCAAAATACCAAACAGATCCTAGGTTTCAAAATTCCAAGCAGATTCCAAACGGATTACCAAACAAATACCAAGTCAAGACAAATACCAAGTCAAGCAAAGATCAATCAGATCCCAACCAAATGAACAAATGAACCGGTTCAATACAGATTTACCTCATGCGTAGTCTTCGACTCCCACATGTCGATCCTCCCTGATCCCAAAAAAAATGACCGTCCGAAGGCCCCAGTCAAGGCTAGCAGCAGCCAGGAAGATCAGAGTTGGAGAGTTGAAAAATCACCTTGGCCCACGAGCAACACTAATCTCATCAGGTGGTGCGCTCCTCAGCGAAGTTTGTCTTACCGACCTGATCTCCTCCCCTGGTCCGACTGCAAGCCTCTTGATGGGGCCCCACGTTGGGCGCCAATTTGTGGAGCAGATTAATTTTAATCTGCTTGGTGCAGGGTCACCACTCTTGCCACGGGTCCTTATCAAGTAAGGAGGAATCAACAGTGGAGCGAAGTACAAACTCATTTATTAATCATTCATGAATGGGTCTCCATCCAACGAGCACCATGGAGTTACTCAAGGAGAGAGCACGCTTGAACGATGGTTACATGGGTTTATATAGGGAAAAATCACAGACTAGGAACGCCCAGAGGTAAATAGAACTTTGGAAAGAACACACAAATGAGGCAAGGCAAGAATCGACAGTCTCGGTGCATGTGTAACTGTCGCGACTTTGAGGCTGCACAAGATAGGCTTATCTGAACAAACTTTATCTAAGGCTTTACCATTGTTTAAAACACACACGAAACCCACAGTGCAGACATCAGCTGTTCTTTTGTGCTGACTTTGCATGTTTACGCAGCCTACAATGTCTCAACTTTAGATTCGTGACCTAATGTTTATGCAGGTGTGGTGTCAAGGGTAGAGTCAGGCTGAAAACAGGTCAAAGGTGAGCATGGATGAAGTACAGCTGAATTAGAAAACGAGAGATTCAGATTTTAAGGTGTCACATCATTGCTGTCAAATTTACCGAAAATGACCTCCCAATCAACCCCGACTCAGAGATACGTGGTCAGACAGGCCCTGCGACCCAAACCAAGCCTACTGATTGATAGGTGACAGATGGGGTTACACTCGGCCCGAAGTCAAACGCGCAACCAGTGAAATCCCCGATCTATCTCACAGATAGGCAGTTACACCATAAACAGGTCCGAGGAGACTGGCCCCAATAAAACACGTTTGTCCAAAGGCGCGCGTTCCCAAAATACCACAAAGTCAGATGCCACACGTACTTAGGAACAATCAGCCAAACAGGACACAGCATGCACACCACACATAGTGATCACACGCTCCCCATGCCAGACATCCGGACACATACATACTGGCCTAAACTAGCTCTCTCCGAGGTCGAGAGCCAACTGTGTCGCCTTTTATCAGATGGCTGTATTTTTGGTTTATAACCCGGCCCCAGATTAAAATGTTTTCCAAGAATTCAAAATTGTTTTATTGTACCACACGAACTGTATATATGATCTGCCAAACTTCTTTGCATTGAGACTGTCCTCAGACGTGACCGTCGATGCTCTCCCGGCCGCTGCATTTAATTAAACGAACTTGTTCCTGTTTTGCCAAATGCCTCGTCTTAATTTTTTCAAGGTAAATTCATATCCGAGCAAGTTACTCCCACACAAATGTTATGTGACAAGCTGGCAGCTTTCTTCGAGAACAAAGTTATTATTTCTACCTTCCATCCACATACAATTTTACATCCTCCTCTTAAATCATCAGCCACCTCTACAGCCGATATCACTATCCTTTCTATTGACCATATTATTCAGGTGACCTAAGACAACTTTGGTCAGATGTCAGACATGGATTTTCTCCTGCCAGAGCAATGATTGCACCTATTCTCAACTGCAGGGAAAGGGACGCTATCCTAAAATAGGCCAGGAGTGAGGGAGACCTACAGTTCAAAGGACACAACATGCACATTTACTATGACTACACTAGGACAATACAAGCACAACAAAAATTGCATCTGGTGATGAAGCAGAAACCAAGGAAATTAAACATACGATACATGCTCTTATTTCTGGCAAAGGTATGAGTGTTGTACGAGGGTTGCTCACATTTCTGTACTAAGACGGAAGACAAGTGGGACTGTCTTTAGAGTACCGCAAGGCTGCAGACCTACGACAAGCACGCTGAAAGGACCAAGGACCCAGAAGTAACAGGCCCAGTGGATCAGAGGAGCGCAGGAGATGAGGCTTGGAGGAGGAACACACTGCTTCGTAGACAGAGGTACAGCAAGATGGTACACTGCTACTGAATGACACCATGGACCACGCAGTTATGAGAACTACTGCTGGGGGCGGATCCAGGGACATGTCGCCGGACCAGACACTAAACTGAGATTCCTGGCATTTTGAAGCACTTGCGTGCAAGATCCGATATTACAGGTTAGGACAGGCTAGGCGACAGGCTCATAGTTGTGTAAAGTATTATGTATAGATCCCGAACTTGGTACGATGTCTCAGTCTAAGAACTTACAACGCGGGGGCACACTTATGGGAATGGAAAGCAGAGCCAGGGGAGTGGGGGTTCTGAGGGGTGGCAGGGGGGTTAGCACACAAGTCATGATGTTACATACCAGGGAATACCTATTGACTGAAGGGGTCTCTCAGTGCGGTGTCTCAGAGTGGAAACCTAACGCACTGAGAGTAGCGCATAGGGACACCAGAGTATCTCGCTTACCGTAACTAGTCTCCTGGTTTGCAAGCAGTGGAGACGATAGACCTTTCCCTACCTAGGTGAGTACTTGCTAAGAGTGCACTTGTAGCTGGATCGCACTCAGTGGGAATATTTACTAAGCATACAGCCCCACTGTTTGTGGTGTCATGGGAAAGCAGAAGTTGATATGTTGACAGGGTGTTTACCCAGGGGGTGGGATGGGGTGTTGGGCGACTCATGCACATGGGATTAGGCAGGCATACAGTGGCAACAAGGGTCCTGGGCACTATGCCCGCGAGAGTCCCCATGGAAAATAAACAAACCGAGGTATATGGGAGGGTCTATAAATATGTCCTTCATTATTCACACTAGGATGATGGCTGACTCCATATAGACACCTGGAAAGTCAGAGGCCTCAATGCCTACACGAAGAGATACAGGTTACACACCTACCTCTGCAAACATGGCATTCGCATTGCCATGCTGGAGGAGACACATTTACCTGATGGGGAGGCATGAAAACTTAAAAAAGAAATTGAGGTGGCAAGTGTTCTACAAACCTCCTACAAGTTGACCATAACAATTTGGCAGACAGAGCATCAGACATGGAATCTACCTTGGCTCAGGTCGGATCTACTGTGACCGAAACATCTGCCCGCATAAAGGCCTTTCGAGAAGGATCTCGCCAAATGAGCAGAGAAAGCGAAGGACACTGAGGGCTGATCGTGCCACAATAATATCCAGTTTGTGGGAATCCCAGAGAAAGTGGAGGGCCCCAGCCCTCTTCTTGGAAGAGTCCATGGTCCTGGGTGGCACAACTCTGAAATGGTTCATGGTGGATCAGGTCCACAGTGAACCAGGGATGCCATCGATCCCTTGCGCACCACCACAGGCCATGTTGGCTAAATAACTAAACTTTCGATACAGGGATGCCACATTGCAGGTGGCAAAAACACAGAAACCCTGGAAGATAGAGGAAGATCTGAAAAATCAACATATACCCAGACTACACAACGCTTGTGCAAAGCCAAAGAGAAGCCTTATTGGGAGTCAAATACCACCTACGGTTGGTAGACATCAGATATGCTTTCTTTTTCCCAGCGAAACTTCGAATAATAAACAGGGGAGAAACACACTTCTTCACTTACATGGAGGAGAACTGGGGCTGGCTGGAGAGACGTGGATACCAGCTCCACGTGACAGAGAAAGGTCCCAGATACCAAGATGGCAGGAACGCAGGAAACACCAAAAGGGCAAGACGATGCCTGCGCATGGCACCAACAAATGATCAAGCACTATTGGCAAGGGCTAAAACTGTGGTGAATATCCACCAGACAAGCTCCCTGGAGACCACCGATAAATGGAGAACCCAGCAAGCGAGACAGACAGCTTCCACGAGGAAAGCTCTGAATTGGAAGGGGAGGCAGATGTGACCTTGACAATGGTTATCCCCAATACATCCGAGATCATTTGAGAAACTGCCCAACATTCCATAATACCAGATATCTCTTCCGTAGCTACTCGGAAGGTTAATTGTGACTGATATGTTCTGTGAAAAAAACAATAAAAATGTTATTAAAAAACAAAAAAGGTCTGGCAGCTGCATTTTTTTTATCCACTACAGTCTTTTTAAAAGCCTTTCTGGTGATCCAAGGAACACGGAATTGCAATAGTCCAGTTGATTCAGAATGGTCAACTGAACCATCAGTGGTCACACAGAAACAGGTAGAAGCAGTTGCAAGAGCACAAAACAAGTTGCAGATAAATGTTTGACCTGACTCGTTAGAGAAAACTTATTGTCCGGAAAGAAGCCCAGATTATGCACAACCTTATCCGGAGTAGGCAAAAGGTACGGGCTTTGTGGAGGGATAACCTCTATACTACACCCGATCAGTCAAGTTTTATGCCCCCCCATTGAAGTACCGGATTGAATTTGAGGCGCCTGTATGGAGTTCTGCATATAACTGTTGACAAGCGGGAAGCGGAAGCTGTACTGTTGTCATTGGACTCACGGATGGCGTTTGATAGTATTGAATGGCATTACCTGTTCTCAGTATTAGAGAGGTTCGGATTTGGCCCACGGTTCTGAGCCTGGATAAGACTCTTGTAAACGGACCCTCTGGCGAGGGCAAGAGTAAATGGGACTGTGTCCCGCCCTTTTGCCCTACACAAGGGCATGAGACAGGGATACCTGCTATCCCCTATGCTCTTTGCGTTGGCGCTGGAGCCTCGAGCCTTCTGGGTCTGGCACGACCCATTGGTGGCAGGCTTAATGGTAAAGGATGGCTGGGAGGAGCAAATCTTATTATACGCCACAATATATTACTATAGGTCACGTGCCCCCGCTTTACTGTCAGCAGGTTGCTTCACATATGACAACCGTTTGGCAGCTTTTCTGGGTATCAAATCAACTGAGACAAATCCCTCCTATTCCTACTGTCGGGGACCGTCCCATCCCTTCTGGCCAGCGGAAGATCCCTCTTGGCAAAAGATAATTTTCAAATACCATGGCGTATTAATATCAAGGAACAGTAATGAGTTCATGGCAGATAATCAACTTACGCAGTTGGACAGGTTGCAAAAGGATGTAACACACTGGAGACGGCTGCCGGTGTCCCTAATGGGAAGGGCTGTCCTGCTCAAAATGATGAGATTGCCACGTCTATTATACATCCTACAGAACACTCCCTACAGAATACCGGTCGACTTTTTCCATAAAGTTGATAGTGAACTACAAAAGCTTTTATGGGATGGAGGTAGCTCCAGGATACCCCTTCATAAATTACAGGGAGGAGTATTTGATGGGGGCCTGGCGATCCCAGATATTAGAAAATACTACTGGGCTGCCCAACTGGTTACAATTAATGATTGGGTGTTTACATGGCAGGAGGAACCAGCCTATAGGGTGGATCGTCACACGATGGGACAGTGGGGATTTCCAGTGGTATTATACCGATAACAGAACAACAGTTGCACACACTTGCACACACTTGCACACACTTGCACACTTGCGCACACACACACACACACACACACACACACACACACTTGTTCGTGTCTGACTGGAGGACACAAAATTCCTCAGATGGGGAGACAAGGTGAAGGGGAGGACTCCACTATGGGATAGTGATCTCCTAAGGGAGGTGGGGTCCTAAGGGAGGTGGGGAATCTGAAGGGATTCAGTAAATGGAGCCTACTTGGGATAGGCAACCTGGGGGGGGGTGTGGAGGGGCCAGGCCATAATCTCCTTTGAAGACTTACAAGCGGAATATCAGATGTCCGCATCCAAAGAATCCAGTTATTTACAATTGGGGCATGCGCTGCGGGCTAACATCCTTGAGGGTAAACAACTGCCAGAATACACACCCCTAGAAGACATGCTTTTGCTCGAACCAATGCCAGACAAAGCCACCTCCTTAATATATCAAAAGATTATGATTTATGAATAACACACCAGACCCGCTGGGTGCCTTGTGAGAGGAACTCCAGAGTCCCATGGAAGTAGCTATAAGGGCAGGTTTCCGTCCAATACAACTCCGTATTCTTCACAGATCCTACTCCTCTAGGGCCCTCCTACACAGACTGGGCCACTGTGGCATCGACCAATGAGCCAGGGGCTGTGAGGAGGTGGGCTCATTCTTCTACATTCTGTGGGCCTGTCCAAAAAAATCCAGCAATACTGGGGAGAGATAACACGAGTTATGTCAGAAGTAGTAGGCCAGATGATCCCACTGGAGGCTAGATGGCATATATTGTGTGCGACTGGGGAAGAAACATGGCTGAAATATCTTAAGGCATGGCTGATGGTTGCAACAAGGAATATAGGCAGGGCCTGGGGGGGGTGGGGGGGGAGGGGAACGACCCCTGCGGGTGGTGGGTTGGAAGTTGGATCTTGACTGGTGCTGTGCAGCCGAAAAAGTGGTATTACAGAGCCGGAGATGCCCACGGAAATGGGAAAAAGTTTGGTGTCAGTGGGTGGCGTAAAAGGGATGTTAAAGGGCCCTCTTGCTACCAGTATTGTGTGGGTGGGCTGGTGAACTGGGAGATTTGCTGTACTAGGTAGGGCTATTGATGTCAAACATAATGATGATGTTTTATATCCGCATATACAGTCTTGGGCGCAAATGTCGAGGTGGGATCTCCTGTACTGGGTGTCGTTCAGTACTAATGCATGACCATCTCTGTGTTGCTGAGCACCGGTTTAATAAAAAGTTACAAAACAAAACAAAAAAATCATTGTGCTCATCACAGAGTGGAAAACACAACTTGCATTACCAGGACACATCATGTATACTCATAGTACAGTTATGGTCAATTAAGCCCAAGGACGGATCCAGTGGAATTCATCGACACTCAACAAAATTTCTAACGCAATAGACATGATATATCCATTACAGACAACTCATTCTACAAATCCGATAAAAAACTTTGAAATAGCTACCAAAACGTTGATACAAGAATTACAAGAAAAACTAAAACAGCGGGGCCCAACAAAGAACCAAAACAAAAACCGAACTTGGTCACTAATGCAAAGCAATTAAATAAACTAATAAGGTTGCAGTTTGTTGAATACTCTGCATCTAAACAATTTGAAATAAACAAATTGAAAAACCAGCGCAGGAGAGAAAAAGTAAAAAACAAGGAAAAATCCAGGATAAAAACTGGGTTGACATCCAGATAGCAGCAAAACAGAATAACCAACGTGAATACTGGAATATAATTGCCAAAGAAATAGGCACAAAAAAGCATTACAATCTATCCCGGTCCCCCGGCAGAATGGGCATCATACCTAACCAATCTATACAAATTAAATATTATCTCAGAAAGGAATAACAGCCCAGCAAGAATTTTTGAGTAAGTACATCAGATTTCGGAGCACCAAGTCCCTTTTCAATCGAGTTACATATAAAAAGGCAAAACGACGGGAGCAACGGGCCCGGACCAAATCCCGATTAGAGTTCTCCAAAGCAATCCTAGAGCATGGAGCAAATTCTTATCTCCCCTCTATAGCCACATTTTTTACAACAGGGGAAATCCCTAAATCTTGGAAGGGGAGCATTGTAATCCCTATACACAAGAAGGGTTCAAGGCTGCATCCCAGCAACTACAGGCAGATAGCTCTCCTGGATGCAACAGGAAAGATCTTTGCAGCAACAGTATTAGACCATCTTAATGATTGGGCCTTCTCATCAGGTCTAATTCCCTTATATCAAGCCGGATTCAGACCAAAGCACTCGGTCACCGATAACATCGCTGTATTACAAACCATACTGGACAAATATGTGTCCTCAAAATCTCAGGTTGTGTATGCTGCTTTTGTCGACTTTACCACCGCATTCGATGGGTGGATAGAGGAACGCTTTGGAGAAAATTTAGCAGAATGGGTATGCCGGATTACCTAATAACATCATTACATTCCGGGACTTGGTGTCAGGTCCAAATGGGGAGGGAGAAGGGTCTCACAAACCCAATTCCGACCCTAAACGGCCTTTGACAAGGATGCCTTCTAGCTCCCTTATTGTTTTCCTTATATCTCAGCGATCTACCGGATTGTTTTAAACAGATCTGCAATTTTCCACCTAAAATTGCTCTCCACAAAATTCACACCTTGATGTATGCAGACGACGTAATCATTTAAGACCTAACACCATTCGGTCTGCAAAGAAGCCTGCAAGCACTCCATAACTATACAGAGGAAAATGATCTAATACCGAATATCGCAAAAACAAAAATAGTTCCATTCTCGGGAAGGAAACGGAGTATCAAATTCAACTGGACTCTAGGGGGGAAAAAATTTAAAAAAAAAAAAAAAAATCGGTGGAAGTGACAAACGAGTACACCTATCTAGGTCGAACCTTTACAAAGTCCCTACAAAACGTGCTCCATGTACAGAATTTAACCCGGAAAGCCGACGTCCACGCGGGGGCACTATCTTGTTTATATGCCTCGACCGGCCAAAGACACTTCTCTCGCTACTCCAGGTTTATAGTGCCAAGATTCCGCCAGTGCTTTCATATGCTCTAGAACATATCCCTTTAAAACAATGGAAACACCTAGATCTAAAAGAAGGGAAGATCTTACGGAAACTCGCAAAGATGTCCCAAGCAGTCCCGGTACAAGCTCTTCGCCTAGAATTTTCACTAGTCAGTTCCTATGCTAGAGGAATTAGCAACGTCATCAGATGGGCATATAACCTCCTTCATGCGGAAGAAGGAACGCTGCGATCCCTACTCAAAACAGAGACATTTGACCAAAGAACTTTAAAATACGTATTTGGTAGGAATGTCTCAACTGCTTTTAAATTATCAAATGTTAATACAGACTTGTTACAATCATGGACCCCTGCCCAGCTGAAGCTTTTCTTAAAAAACTTCACTCCAAGATTAAGCTTTGACCTTGACGTTCAGCACTGCGCCAATTTGTCACTATATAAAAAAATACGCTGAAACTTTGGTCCATAGGAAAACACAACAGTATATGTATTTTAACCTAAAGCATGGAGTTAGGAGATCGATTGTATTGCTCCGATTTGAGATAGTTCCTCTAAAATCTTTTACTTGCAAGTGGCTATCGAAAGAAAGATCTAGTAGTCTCTGTAACTTATGCAACGGAGGGGAGCAGGACTTGGAACATTTGTTGTTTACTTGCCCAAATTCGTTAGTCATAGAAGCAAGAAAAAGATTTCTACAACCAATTTATATAAAATGTAGAATCACCTCTGTTCAGGACTTGATCTCGCTTTGCAAGTTTCCGCCAAATGAATTTGTATGTTATAATATATTTAAATTTTTAAAATCCTTTTTAACTTTGTATTAGAATGAAAACTTTTATTATTTTACTGTTTAAACCTTTATATCATGTATTAAATATTTGTGGTTCTCAGTTGAGAACTAAATCAAATAAACTTAAACTTGAAACTTCATTGTGCTCATCACTCAGTCAATAGAGGATGCTGAGAGAAATAACAGCAGGCTTACAAATAAGAAGCAAACATCTTCCAAGTTAGACTTCCAATTCAATAATGATGCCGTCCTTGAATACTGCAGAAAATCTATTCCCTTGTTTCTGTTCTCAGGTTACCAAGCTGCCTTACCTTACCTCAATGATTGGGTGCATGTGAAGTTGCACCAGAGGATGCCTGCACTCCAGCCTTGCAGGCAGGACCAGTTTCCTGTGCTACTCATCATCAACACAACTGTGAGGTGTTGTGGAATGCCTACATGCGTTCCATCCTCCTAGTGCAAATGTGCCAGACCTCCCCGGGACACTTGAGCACCAGTGCTTACCCCCCAACCTGCATCGAGCCCTACGTCAGAGCAATCTGCCAGGACTGCCCTGCTGCTGCCTCACATCCTGCAAATAGGCTGGACCTCCGAGGCCCACCAGCTCCATCTGCTCCTCTACAGCCATGGGATGATGTGCCCTTCACCCCTCATCATTACCACCTCAATCCGAGGGGAACGTCTGTCTCCTGGATACTGGATCCCTTTGTGGGTCTGGACGGCTCTTTGCTGTCGCCCTCAACTTCAGACTCCTGGTGGGATATTTCACTGTTGTGGAATGGGAAATTGTCAGGAAACCAAACTGAACTGCAGCGGTCCTTGAACAAAGGCTGAAGTCTGTCAAGCAACAACAAGTAGGAATCACTCTCACCAAATGATTAATCTTTCTCATGCTGGATTTATATTCACTTATTATTCTTGGGTGTGTGCCTTTCAATCGGAGTGCCCCTAATAAAAAAAAAAAGAACTTGCCTTGATCTGTGATCTACCAAGAGGCACAACTGGTGGAATGTGCTGGCACCTGCCCAAAATCTTGGCAAGCTTTTGAAGAGTGTAACAATCCCACAAGGTATTATTTGTCTGACATAACTCAACTTGCTGTTACATTACTATTCTGATATACCGAGAAACAAGTAACTGGGGTAACTGATGGCCAAAATGAAAGTGATACAGTTTTAGAGACCATACATCACAAAGCAACATGCATATCCAACTGGCAGGTTGTTTCACAAATAATGAAAAGAGTATTCACAATTCACCTGTAGCAAGTAAGCCTTCCCCTGGCTACCCAGAGACTGGACTATGGTCTGTAATGCCAGTTATGTGGTCCCTGCCATCAGACACTCTGCCGAACATCCTCTCTCAAACAAACAGTAGGACGCACAATGAGGTTTTCTGAAACAAATTCTTTTCCATTTTGTTTTCTCAACTATGTATGGTCATCAGAGAGATAAACATAATGCTCAAGTATTGGAAGTAACCAATGACGCAGCCATTTCTTTAGGGCTGATCACGGATCTGCTGGATGCCCACAAAACAATGTTCCTATTCAACAGAATGGCCCTGGACTGTTCTTCGCTACTAAAAAGGGGGTCGGTGGGAATCCATTATAGCTTCAGAATGTTGCACTCATCTCCCCAATATCTCCTTCCATATCCATGAACAAATGCACCATATTTGGAGTAGTGCAAGAAAAGTGCATTAGATTCAGAGTTGCTTAGACCTGAACGGAACTGGCCTCTGATTTTGGATAACGGAAGCATTTCAGAAATGGGGACGGAGGATTTTTAAAATACTTATAGCAGTGATTTTTGTCATACTAACCCTTTATGTTAAATTAAGTGTCTCATCCAACATACTTCCATTAGTAAAGGTGTTGCCTCTTCCACTTGAAACTGTCGGAGGATGTAAAAAAAAAAAAAATCTAACAAAGAATATAAACTGAAGCGGTTAGGATACTTGCCATCAAACTGTTTTCAGCTTTTCGCCTCACGAAAAAAAGAAGTATCTGAGGATGTAAAATGTTCATATATCTTTCTATTTCTACACTTGAACAGAGAGGCAACGATAATATATGTTCAGTTATGTAACCTGTTTCAAATAACAAAAAGTCCAAAACATGCGGCTGCCGGGCACAGTAGTTTCATGCATGGAAGATGTTTAATTAAGAGAATACATCCAATTGCTCTACCTGAAGAAACTTGAAAGTTATGCTGGGCGATTTATTATGCAGCATTCATATTTTACAAAAGCATGAGCGAAATGCGTTGACTGTCTATGAGGTTTCTTCTTATATAGAATGGCTGAATAAAGGATCTTTTAAAATGACCTCAGCTGCAAGCATCTTGAAGTATTAATGTTTTGGACTTAGTTATTTGAAACAGGGTACCAGACTGGACATATATTATCGCTGCCTCTCTGTTCAAGTGTATAATTTCAAAATCTGGGCTACAGGACAGCTATCAGGGAAGTGGGCAATGATTTGCTGTGATTGATGTAAGGGTATTTATTGGTGGTGCTGTGTCTGGGGCCTTAGCTGTCCTGTTTATTATTTTAAATATTTCAATGTCTATTAACAATTGTGAATTATTTTTTTACACCCATTTAAAGCACACTGAAGTCTTAGTATTATTGTGCATTTACACAGATACTGAATGTACTGGCATTTTGTTATTACATGTTGTACAATGCACATTTAGCCTGACTGTTCTAATAAGCATAGCCTCCTCCTAAAGTTGGCACTACGAAGCGGAAACTAAAAAAATTTGTGAAGTCATCTGTTTTACTCTGGGTTACTGTATCGCCTTTAAGGTCTTCCTGCATTCTTCCAATGAGACAAGTTTGGCACCTATTTATTAATTCCTAAATGTAGTTTCAATTGTACCATGTGTTCTTTCCTCCGTCAATTGCATTGAGAAAGTGTATGAAAGCAGCACCGAAATCTATAGATTTTAGCAGTCCATGTTCCAACTGACTAGGGGGAGAAGATGTGGCCCATTGATATGGTAAAACTGCACGTAGCCAGCAAGCATCAAAAACAATCCATTTCTACATTAAAAGTTAGACTTTTGTGAGGTATCCAGAGTGTTTTCTTTTACACTAGGTTCTGGAAGGTTCTCGATGGGCAACTTAAGTCAAAGAGAATGATGCTGCAAATTCCACATGTTTAGTCTATGTGAACAATTGCTTGCTTTTTTGATATTTAAGGCCAGCTTAGTTGAGATTCAGCATGAGCTAAAGCCATGGCACCCTGCAACACCTAACTGCTCTTCCATTTGCGGCCAAGGTCTTACGGAGTAGATATCATACTGCAAGGTAGCTGCATTGCTAAGCTAACAACCTTTAATGGGCACACCTTCTTTCATTTTGCCAGAGTATCAAACACTGCAGTGAACGTGTAATTGAAAGAACTTTGTACTGATACTGGTGCTAACATCAGTTGCCGTACATAGTATGAGCATTTGCCACTCCGGGCACTCAAACACTCCTACATTCAACTGATCACTGAGGCAGTTTGCCTCACATCAACATTCCAAATCTGTGAGTGTGTGTGCCGTGCTGGTGGACGGGTTGGAAGACGAGAGGGTTCTAGGGTCCCTTGCATCATCTAAATTGAGAAGACAACTCATAACATATCTCCTTTGTTGCAACAATAAAGATTATGCAACAGAGACAAAAATGTTTCCAGTAATGCAATAAAAGTACTAAATGTAGCACACAAGAAGGATTATCTGCTACTTTGCCTACATTCCTCCAATTTTAATCAGCTTCGATAGCACTGACGCCCTTTCTTTGAGCACCTTGGAAGGTAGAAATTTTAATAGGCCTCTGTAAGCAGGATGTGGAATTTTCACGCTTAATTTGTCGCCAACCATGAATGACAAGGGAGTAGTAGACTTATTGATATTACACCGGAGTTTGAGGATTGACTCACTTTAATTATTCCTTGAGCCTTGCCATGTATGCTTGTTTTACTTTTGAGCACGCTTTATTATTTGTCTGTTATTTATTTATCACTGTATGATCACTCACAAGCCCTAAGCACTTTGTTTACACAGCAGTAGAATGTTGGATACTTGTTCATGTGTCTCGCTGCTTCATTTATTGTATTTTGAAATTGTTAAAATCGCTTATTTATTGTTTTTAAATTCTGTAAACTATATATATATATATATATATATATATATATATATACATATATATATATACATACACACACATTTGTTTTTAAACAGGGAACCTATGTCGTTCGTCCAGTTAATGTCCAATGTTCTAGGTGTTCTTATTTTTAGGGCAGCCTGTTTCTTAAGCATTCTCATGTATGCCAGCAGGGTCTTTGTTCTTGGGATTCTCAGCCACAAGAGACAGATCTGTGTTGGGAGACTGATTCCTAGCAACATGAAAGAAGCGTACTAGCTAGTGAAATGAGGCATGTCAAAGTATGACCACTGCATGTGATCAAACAGAGGATGTAACAGTTTTTTATTTTTAATAGGTCTCAGTCTATTGGATACCTTCAATCAATCCATCTGTTAACACGCTCTATCACTGCTGGATCGGGAATGATAGAAGGACATACTCTTATTTATAATTTCACGGAGTCTTTTCATAAGTGAATTGGATCCCATAGTCAGGCACAATTGTGGAAGAAACACCTCCTTCACTAGTCAAAAACATGTTGACACACTGGGTGTCAGGCTCTATAGCAAACCCAATTTCTATCCACTTAGTTTATCAATCCCTGAGACAATTGTTAAAACATTTGTCTAGGTATGGTATGAAAAGGACCTAATGAGTCACTAGTTAATTTACCAGGGTTTCTTGGATGCACTTACGGGAATCAATGAAGGGTTTCTAGTTTTTTAGTGTTTGTCACCGTTACTACAACCAACACATCTCTTTAACTTGCAGTCGATATCACAGTCTATAGCGGCCCACAAATACATATTGCGTAGCCGGAGTTTGGTCGAAAGTGGAGCCTAATAAGCAGAGGTGGTATACAAGCTTGAATCTAAACTTGATGCATTTTTGTACAAAAAACTTTTGTGCTCGGATAAGCATTCTCACTGGACCAAAAATGACTAATTTAAGCATGTCCTTCATTGTGGGATAATTTTGCTTGTAGCCACGCTTCCCGTAGACCTTACAAACTTATCAATGGATAGAATTAAGCACTTGTCATCTTCATCAGGCAGATGAATGAATGAGTGAATGAAAGGGTACTTGTAAAGTGCACAGTCGCTCACAAAGAGCATCCTGGCGCTAGCTCAAACTCCTCAATTCAACCACTGTAAAAATAAAATCAGTCTATAACACCTAAAAAGAAAGTAAACAGACAGAAAGAACAAAGAACCCTAAGCAAAAGCAAGTTAGATTAGGCAGAGACACAGTACATCCAGGGCTGAGATCAACCAAGTTTTCAGGTTCTTCTTAAAACTGGCTTCATTAAGCGTCAGTCGAAAAGAACCAGGAGTTGGTCCCAAGGCAGCAATTACCTCCTATAGAGTTTAGCCTGAAGGTAGGAGGTTTTAACAGACAGGAATTGGAGGAACTGAGGGTCCTCTGTGTCTTACAGTGACAAAAGCGATTGGATAAATATTTGGGGCCAGTAACATGGAAGGACCTAATACCAGAATCAGAGTTTTAAAAAGAACCCTCTTATGAATAGGCAGCCAATGCAACTCTCTGAGGGCTTGAGAAGCAGAGCTATGTCTGAGAAGTCTGAGCAAAAGTCTAGCAGCCAAGTTTTCAACAACCTGGAGCCTGTGAAGCAGTTGCTTAGAGATGCCTAGATAAAAGCTGTTCCAGTAGTCCAACCTTGAGGCTAAAAGAGCAAAGGCTACTGTTTTTCTTGCAACCAAAGGGAGAAAATCATTTTTTTGTGTGTGATTTCATCAAGGAAAAACACGTGCCCGCAACTGACCAGACTTGTGGCCGAAAAGACAAAACATAGTCAGATTTTACTCCTAGATTTCTTACCACCTCAACAGGAGGTTGGGGGGGGGGGGGTCAAAGTAAGCCCACCACAATATGGGGGAGAACAAATCGTGCTTCCCAAACAAGAGTATTTCTGTTTTGTCTGTGTTGCATTTCAGATAATTGCTTTCCATCCAGCGAATAATGTCAGCAAAACATTTCTTGAAATTGTGTTCTGACCCAAAGGAGTTTCTGTCCAAAGACCAAATCAATTGTGTCATCAGTGTAGGAGGTAGTTGAAATGCCAAAGGAGATAATCAGCGATACCAGTGGAGCCATGTAAGCATTAAATAAAGAAAGGCTAAGAGAAGAACCCTGTGGAACACCAAACGTTAGTAACTTCTCTTCTGACGAAAACTGCCCAATAGACACCAATTATCTTCTCTCAGCAAGAAAAAAAGACTTAAACCAAGACCAAGCCTTGCCAGTGATACCAATTTTAAAGAGAAGCTGAAGGAGCATAAAATAAGAGATGGTATTGAACGCTGCTGATACGTCCAAAAGGATCAAGACAGCGTTAGGGCCACTATCCAGCGTCCTCTTTATTGCATCCGAAACCTCCAGCAGGGCTGATTCCGTAGAGTGCCTAGGCCTAGTGCCTAGGCCTAAAACCAGGGTGAAGAGCCTTTGTATTTACCAAGAAAGCAGTCAATTGATCATTTACCAGCATTTCCAACATTTTGGTTAGAACAGGAAGTAGCGAGATAGGCCTAAAGTGGGCCAGAATCGAACGTTCGGCAAAGGTCTTTTTAAGAGTGGTTTAACCACTGCCACTTTCCAGGGCTCTGGAACTACAGCCTGAGAGAGTGAGGTATTTAGTATGTGATTGATGATCACATTTACCATTTCAATAGCCCTACTGAGATGACGGGTGGACACTGATCAAGAGGAGAGCCAGATTTGCAGGAAACAATAGCAGGTTTTGATTGCAACAGAGAGAGATAGGATGAAAAGCTGCTAGAGAGGATTTTGCTGACAGAACAGCCTAACCAACCCCTTGAGAGGGACTCAACTCAGGGCCATTAACCACAAAGCCCATTTGGATTGCTACAGATTTTCTTTGAAAAAATTTGACAGCCTGTCACAGAGAGATTTTGATGGAAGAATATTTCTTGACCAGGCTTTAGGTTGTCAAAAGTACTTGGAGATATGAAAAATCTTAGCGTCATAGTTGGCAAGCTCTACTTGAAAAGCAAAGTAGGTATTTTTTGCCGTCCTTATTAATTTAGGGTAAATTTTCAAGGCAAATTTAAATCTGATATGGTCATCAGATTTGTAGGCCAGACACCATTTATGTTCTAATTGCTTACAAAGATGCTTTTCCTTAGCTAGCAAGGAATAAAAAAAGAAGCAGAAGGGACAGAACGACGTCTGCCGGGATGCACTAAGGGAGCTATAGCTACAGCATCCAAAATCTACTGATTAAATAAGTCTAAATCATTTGGAAACCTTCCTGTGAGGGGGGTGGGGGTGGCAGGGCGCAGATAAGCAGCTAGCAAATTTAGACCCCCGAAATCTTCCCACACTTATGGGTGCACAGAGAAGCAGACTCATCAATTGGTAGGAAGCTGCAAGTCTGCTGATATATTGAAAGGGATGAACCAATGGTCCAACCACTCCTGAACTTCTGGCACCCCCAAAACTAGTGAAGGGGAATTGGTGCGAATCAAGTCCAAAGTATGGCCCACCGAGTGAGTAGGACTTACTACTAATTGAGAAAGACCCAGGACCATTACAAATCTCAAAGACTCTTAAGAGTCCAGGTTCCCAGGGTCGTCAAAATGACAATTAAAATCACCTTATAAGGGAGCGTGGTTTCGCCGCAGCGCAAGATGGCCGCACTGTAAGCGAGCTCTGCGGCTGAGCTCTCAATCCGGCTTGACCCACTCGTTGTAGGACCCATGGGGCCGTGACTCCATGAACGCGACATCCTGCTGGTGCCGGCGCGGAGGCGGCGCGGGACCCTGCGCCGATGTTATTCTGGGCATAACCATCGGACCAGAGCGGCCGGGTGGCGACTGCGGCCTGCCTGGGCCTTTCGGCTGGCGAGGAAGCGCGAACGTTGCTGGGCTGGGCCCCTGGGAAGAAACAAGTGGCGGAGGGTCCGGGCTGCTGTCGTGGTGCTGGGACATACCAGAGTGGCTCCTGGCGAGTGCCTGCACTGCGCCGGGACGACATTGGACCTGCGGCGGTGCCCGTCTGGGGAGCGGCCCGAGGCACGGCCTGCGGCTGGCGCGGAGCTGGCTGGCCTGGCGCCGGATGCGGGGTGCGATGACTGTGGCCGAGTCCACCGCCCCGTGGGCTCTCCGGATCGCCTCAGTTACAGCAGGTGGTGAGTGACATCTGCTAAGCGGACTCTGCGTGCAAGGCCTAATCGCGCCCCTCCCCCCCCAGTGTCTTGGTCGTTATCCACGCTGCTGCACTCGTGTTGGAGGGGAGCGCCGCGTGCCGATAGCCAGGCCTGGACTGTGAGCTGTGGTCGGCTGCTCTGCCTCTCTGCTGCTGCTGCTCTGTGCCCCAGCTTGAAGTCTCCCAGGCCACACCTACGGACGGGAAGGTCGATGGCCCCCGCATACCTTGGACTTGGCTGGGGCGGCGGGCTGCGCTCGGCAACCTTATCTGCAACTGCTGCTGCTTGCCCCGCTGCCCTGGTTGGGGACCTGTTGTTGCTGCGCCCCTCAGAGACCCTTTGCTGCCACGATTGGGGGTGAATTGTTTGGGCCTGCGGCGCCCGTGCAGGAGGATCCGATGCTAGAAGGCAGTGGGGGCGCCTGCGAGGCCTTCCCGTCGGCTGGCTCTCCCCCTGTGGACCCGAGCTTGCTGTCCTGCCGCCTACCGTATGCAGAGTTCACTCTTTTCGGGCCTCACCGAGCCCGCGGGGTCGCCGGCCCCCGCCCGCCTGCGGCCATGGGCATGCCGGAGGGCAGGCAGTCCAAGCTCTCCTTTGAAAAGAAACATAGTGCCAGGCAGGCGGACCTCGAGGCGGAGAAAGACATTGCTTCACACCGCGCAGACGATGCCGATGCTGAAGAGCAAGACCTGGACCTGAGAGGTGAAGTCCAGTTTAAAGAACATCGACGCCAAACTAGATCTACTTACCTCCCGCCTGGACACGGTCAAGAACAGGGTCGATGCTCATGACTCCTGGCTTGATCATCTAGAGTCCAGGGTATCCAAAACAGACGACAATCAATCTGCTACCTCTGAACGCCTCCTACGTATGGACAAAATACTAGACCTCATTAAACAAAAAAATGAAAATCTTGAGGCGCAACAATCTCTGCGTGGTGGGTGTGCCCGAATCCACCGCAATCTCCAAGATGGAGGACTTCATGGAAACTATGCTACAGGACCTCTTTGGTTCAGAACTGTCATCAGTCTTCATAGCCCATAGATCTCTGGGACCAAAACCCCGTTCGGGGACCCCCCTCGTCCGATTGTGGCCCGTTTGTTGAATTACAAGGACCGTTACACGGTCCTCCGGTTTGCCAGAGAGCGGGGCGGAATCCAATATAAAGGCGACATTTTGTCTTTCTTCCCAGACTTCACCATGGCGGTGCAGGCGGCCCGCCACGACTTTTTACCAACCAAACGCTTTCTACAGCAAGTCAACATAAAGTACGCCTTGCTATACCTGGCCAAGCTTAAGGTAATCCAGGATGGCAAAACACACCATTTCACCGATCCGAAGCAGGCCCTCAAGTTTGCCAAACAGGTCAAAGCTGGCCACTCCCGGGGCGCTCTTGTGGGGCCCCCGGGAGCTCTTGCTCATTGGAGGCGTGGCTTAGCGACAATGACTAGCCACCACCTGATAGCATCCGCAACAGGATGCAAGATCTTAAGTGCTGGTTCGTCAAAAGGGAGCCGCTGCCCCCATCCACATGTCTGATTCTGATGTTATTTGTTTATGCCAGGCTATGTTGTCAACTGTATCATTGTAGCGCATTACTGGGCAGCGCCTGTCGGAGGTCTTCTTCCTATACTAATGCTCAGCCACCCAGCCTCACGTTGGGTACTTCACGCGGAGACTCTGCTGCCCCTGGGATAATTCCCGGATGTTTCTGTCGTGGGTAGGGTTATCTCAAACTAATTGGGGGGGTGGAGTGGGTGGGGGAGGATTGGGAGGGCCGGGTTTGTTGAGGGTCAGTTCACTGAGTTTTGTTCATTGTACAAAAAGAATGTTGGCTTATTGGCATACACGTATCTCCCCCTTCACTGCTCGCGTAGGCAGAGTCACGCTGCTCCTTATCACTTGCACAGCACCCCTCTCCAGCGCACCAGCGCCGTCCCCCCTGACACAGATGGACAAGGTAGCCTCGGTTAAACTTGTCACATGGAATGTAAGGGGGCTAAACGATAGCAGAAAGATACGCTTAGTGCATGCCTACCTGAACAGACACACAATAGGCATTTGTTTACTCCAAGAAACCCACCTCGTCTGTAACACTCTTCCCCCCGCTCACTAGGGGGTGGGGACTAGCCTACTCCTCCACAATACTCCAACTATGCTGGGGGGGGGGGGGGTCTGTGTTCTCATACAGAAAGGTCTGGCCTGGATCACGGACCACTGCATTTGTGACGATGAAGGACGTTACATTACTCTGACTGGCACACTCCACAATCACCCCATAACCCTGGCCACCGTCTACGGTCCTAACGTGGTCGATCCGGCCTTCTTTGCAAGGGTCTGACATTTGATTGCCGGCTCTAACTCACGGACTGTGCTTTGGTGCGGCGACTTTAATGTCCCACTGGTGGATGCACTTGACAGAGCGGGTAGCTCCAGACGTCCCCACCCGCAAGCTGCCGCAACCCATGTCTCGATTATCACAGATAACCACCTTGTAGACGTTTGGTGAGATACACACCACAGCGCACGCGAAGGCACATGCTTACCCTGCAACACGGGGCGTGGTCCAGAATAGACTACTGGCTGGCATTCAGGGACGTGCTACCCTGGTGGCCAGAGGTCTCCCACTTGCAACACACTCTCTCGGATCACGCCCTGGTTCAATTGACCATTCGGCCACCCTATGCGCTCCCGAGCGCGCTCTCGTGGCGGCTACCTCCAGACGCCCTTAGAGACCTGGTCTTTAGGGAAGAGGTACGAGCAGCCATTCAGGACTACTTTGAGCACAATACGGGTTCGGTCAGCTCCCCTGCTGTGCTCTGGGACGCTTTCAAAGTGGTCATCTGCGGCGTTTGCGTAGCCAAGCAGCATGATATTCTCAAATCTATCCGCGGGATGATTTCAGCGCTCGAAACCGATATTTCCGCACCAGAAGCTCTGGTCCATCGCTCTAACAACCCTGTCATTTTGGCCAATATATGCAGCAAGATGTCGGCATATCAGGAGGAGGCATTAAGAGAAGTCCTTTTCCTGGGCAAGGAGACCCAGGCGCGCATATATGGCGAGGGAGATCGCCCTGGCAAAACACTAGCCAGGTTGCTCCAGAAACCACACTCCTCTTCCTACATCTCTGATCTTGTCGACTCGGAAGGCCGACACCACTCCTCCACCCCAGACTGGATACACATCATGGTCGACTTCTTCGCTCGCCTCTACTCTACCTCCCAGCCAGTTAACCCCCCAGACCTACAGGCCTATTTCAACGCCATCGAGTTGGTATGGCTATCGGACTCACACCAGGAGTTCTTGAACTCCCCCGTAACTGCCGAAAAGTGCAACAGGCAATTGCTGGCCTTCCCCCAGATAAGGCTCCTGGCACAGATGGGCTGTCAGCCGCTTTTTATAAAGAATATTCCCCTATTTTAACCCCCAAACTCAGACGTCTACCATGACCCACTTGAGGTGGGCTCGCTCCCCCCGTCGATGCAGGAAGTCATAATATTCACGGTCCTCTAGCCTGACAAGCCAGCTAACCAATGCGATTCCTATCGACCCTTGTCGCTCATCAATATAGATGATAAAATGTTCGTGAAGGTACTGGCAAACTGGCTGCAACTCCTGCTCCAGGTAATGGTCAGGCCTGATCAATCTGGTTTCATACCTGGTCGTTCTACAACCCACAACCTTTGGACCATGTTTGCAGTCATGCATTATCTACACCCCCTACTCCCGCAGTGGCAGCCCTGCCTGATGCAACCAAAGCCTTTGACACATTGGAGTGGGGATTCCTGTTCCAGCCTTTGAGTAGATTGGGCCTCGGTTCCAATTTTCTTGCACAGATATGCCTTCTCTACACGCTGCTCACCGCCCGGGTACGCCTTAATGGGCAGATATCGGACTCCTTCCCGGTCAGCAGAGGCACGCAGCAGGGGTGTCCCCTCTCCCCTCTACTTTTTGCCATTGCGATGGAACCCCTAGCCGCACAATTTCGGCAACATCATGCGAATCGGGGGTTGGGATTCACAACCCAGCAGCCTTACCGTGTCCCTATATGCGGACGACATCACTCTCTACGTGAGCCATCCTGAACACAATCTCTCCCTATTAATTCGAGAAATCATACGCTTGGGGCTTGTCCGGAGTCCAAATCAACTGCTTCTTCCACTAACAGAGGCCGCGTCCCCATTTCCTATGGAGTACCCGTTCCAGTGGGCCACCGGCCCGGTTAAATATTTAGGGATCCATAGCAGCAGAGATATTGCGGATCTCTGGAAGGCTAACTACGGCAGAGTCATGACGTGGTTCGAGGATCAAATTCCCTTGTGGTCCAAATCCCGTTGTCTTTGGCGGGCTGGATCGCTGTCGCAAAAATGGTTGTACTACAAATATTTCTCAACCTATTCGTAAATATTCCCATCCCGATCACACAGGTCTTCTTCAAACGACTTCACTCTAACCTTATCACATTGGTCTGGGCAGGACAACAACCCCGCGTAAAATACGAACTGCTAACTTTGCCACAAGCTCAAGGTGGGATGGGAGTACCAGACCTACAACTTTATGCGTTTTACGCTCAGGCACACTTTCTACATTACTGGACGCACGCTACACCTTTCCAACCACCCGTCGCAGTCGAGACAGATGCGGTTTCACCATGGCCACTTTCAACAGCTCTGTTTCTTCCATATAAACATCCCACCTCAGAGATAGACACCCCGCAATGCATGCAGTGGGCATGGGCCGGGTTGGCGTGCCGCGCGGGTGTCCCACACATTTATGCCCCAGCGATTCCGGTGGGGAGACATCCTTGCTGCCCCCCTTACACGACAGGAGCGATTGCACCCGCGCTAACAAGCTCAACATTCACACCTTTGCAGACCTTTTCCCGGACGACCAATTTCTCGGCCCCCGACCCTGCCCGCCGTCTCTAGCACACCCCTTGAGACCTTTCTATATAACCAACTGCGGGTGACGTGCCGAGCGCTATTCGACACGTTCCCAGCCCCCCCGAAAGCACTCACAGCCTTAGGCTACATATACACAACTGCTTAACCCTGCAAATTAATCACGTCTTGATACAATCACATGCAGCACACCGCACCCGCAGCACTCACACCAGCCTGGGAGGCTTGGGGAAGGGACCTCGCCCTCCCCCTTTCACAATGGACATTCTGCTGCGGCCAACTCAAATTGATATCCCCCAACTACAGATTACGGCTCATCCATTTTAAATTCCTACATCGTACTTACCGGACCCCCGTGTTAATACACCGAATGGGTTTGTCCCCAGACTCACTGCCCACGCTGTCATTCCCCTTCAGCAGATTTTATCCATCTTGCCTGGCAGTGCCCCACAATTGCCGCTTACTGGGCGAAGGTCTTCTGCGTCATAGAGAAAGTCATAAATGCACCGCTATCCCCGTCCCCCCTGATCGGGCTGCTGGGCTACATGGCGGATGTGACCAGCGGCTCCAGCAAACTTACTGCTCTAATGCTCCTCCTCGCTAAACGCAGGATTGCAATGTGTTGGGGTAGTACACAGTCACCACAAATCCGAGACTGGATCAAAGACACTACCTATTGCCATGAACAATTATCCAATTTCTGGGACCTAATGCCCCAGAGGTCTCGTCCCCGGGACATTTGGGAGCCTTTTATCAGTTACCTTCGCCAAATGGAGCCTTCCCCTTGACCTTAGAGAGTCCTGATGAACGGCCTTTGCCATGCGATACACTCCCCAACGTGAATTTAATTGTGATACACAGATTGCCTTTTGCTGCTCTCCCGGGAGGTTCCTTATGGCAAGAATGTACTGTGTTACTGGGGAGGGATGGAGGAGGGGGGCCAAAAAATGAGGAAATGGGCGAGAGTGATTCTTGGGTGCCCTCGATGCTGCTTGCCATGTCGTCAATATTCACCTGTGTCTCTGCTGTAAATGCCATGCCATTTGAGATGTCCTGTATCCAATGTGTGCATAATTGCTAACAAGTTATAAATGAAATAAATAAATCGCCTTAAAAGGTGAAATTGCAATACTGCAATAGATAGGGCAAGAGAGCATCTCCCAAAGAGTCCAAAACTTAGAACAAAGACCAGGTAGGTGATCATAATAGAGTTAGAATCAATAGCTGATTTGAAGAGGCAGCGAGAGCTCACATTTCTGCTGAATGGAATATATTCTGCTCTAAAGAGGAAGTCTACACACTTGGGTGAACAGTCTTTCAATTGTATCGATTTGCTCCTAGATGTATTGGCCAATGACGGATAGTTAATGCCGAGACAGCACTTCCTGCCCCAAACAAAACAGCAGAATTTATTCAATACATAGGCAAGTATTTTTTTTTCAACAAAGGAGCATTTTTTTCAGTCTGTCATAAGACTATGGAATCAAAATCAGGTGTGATTTTTTTTTTCATTTAATTTTGGACAGAACAGCTACCAAGCCCTTATCACTAGCATCAACAGCCAGGTACTTCCCAGGCGGAGTGAAAGGAAGTAGCATAAATAATGGAAGATTTCATCCAGTCAATGCTCCCGACGTGCATTCCTCCAGTGGAAGGTGCTATTTTTCATGATCTCTCTGAAAAGGACTGCCCTACGTGTAAATCCCTGCATCAATATGGTATAAAAATCAACCGCAACCACTCTGGTCAAGTAACGGTTGAGCCTGTGGCCTCTACTGAACATGGGTTGGGTTTAATGTATTCACCTGCACCTAAAGGCTCTAAATATTTTACTGTTGCAACAAAAATTATATTTATCCGTTCAAAATTTAATGCCAACCTCGCCCAAAATGCACACACTTGGCCTATGACTTATTCATGCAATTGCCTATCCTGGTCACTGACCAAAATGGGATTGAAATGCAACCACACAATCAGCAATCTTAAACTATTTCTTACCAGATGTTGAAACACTGATGCTGCTAAGGCACTGTTGATGGCATGCAGCAAAATTGAAAGAGCACGTTGGGGGTAATCAAGGCAGTTATATCAAGGGAAGTAGGTTTTATTTTAATTTGGTGATTAGCTGAATGCATGTCAAGTTTCTTAAAGACTAGGGCACCAGTTAATTCATTCGATGTGATGCCAACGTTGATTGTCCACTCAAATGGCTTGACCATTAAGGTAAATACAAAGCTGTAGTTTCACACACTCTTTTGGCAGCAACAAGTGACAAAAACATACGAAGAAAAAGCAAGGGACTATTATTTCTTGAGTATTCATTCGTTGAAACACATTGGAAATATGTTTGCACACACTGGGGGATAGGCTACTTAACAGGACTGTAATTTACTTTTCCTTTGATGACATGAGGTAAATGTTTATTCTTGCCCGAAGTGCTGGAGAAAACGTCATTGTGTTTGTTAAGTAGTTTAACGCTCTGTTCATTAACACACTTGTCCTAAGTAGTTTGAATAAGTGACTCGCAACACATATCATGGGTGCTTTATCATAGCACTTTAAGCATCTAATATGGCCATAACTTGCTAGCATGTATTGCAAGTAATGTCAATGTCTGCAACACCCGGCCTGCTATTCGCGCTACAGCGATGACCATCTGCACCGTCTACCTGCTCTTCACAGCCTCCTCCACCACACATGGAAGACATCGTGCTGTACTTTAGAAGGTAACTTTTTCAGCGGGACTAACCTGGTCCATGTATCCGACCCGCGCTCCATCGCAGTCGACCTGAACTTATGACCTTCCCCCAGTCTCGCAAAACCACATAACCGCAAGTGGTGGTTTGTGCTTTTAGGTGCTATACTTACCTTAAATCTTTGACACTGCATATCTATGGCCCTACTGGTTGGATTTTTGATGTTTTGGTATCAAATAATTTATTGCATTTTCCTCTATTTTTCTAAATTTGTGTGAGATTTGACTTGTGTTGTGTTTTCATTTGATTGCTGTTTGAGTGCTACATAAATAAATACTCTACACATTGCCTCCAAGCTAGGCCTGACTGCTTTTGTGCCAAGCTACCTGAGGGTTGAGCATGAGGTTAATTTGGTGAGTTTTAGTGGTTCACCCCGAGAAGGAATGTGGCTGTTGCTTGAGAAGAGCTCACACCACCCTCAACCAGCAACCCAATGTGTCACACTGTTTGTCTAAAGGTTTTAATGATTACCCTAATACGAACTCCCTGATGAGGATCACGAGTGGGACGATACGAGTTGGCAGGGCTGATATAATGCATCAAGAGAATATGTGAACTTATCAATAAGGGCAATTTTGTGTACTTGGTGAATTGGGCCGGAATTCCTGCACTGACCCCTGGAGCAAAAACTGGAATGCCTTCATAATATAATTATTTGTGGATTTTGAATTACAAGGAATGGTTTTGGAATACTGAAAAAGGACACAGCTATAATATATATTACCCAGTGGGAGTTGCCACTGGGTAGTTATAGTTAGGATTGTGTTTCTATAGGAAATGTCTTTTTTGTCTTGCAAACCACATTGGCGCCATTTGACAAATTTCGACTAAACTTCTTTACTAGTTTGCACATGGAAAGTTTCGGGGCAACCCTTCACGCGGGAGCCGAGAAAAAAGGGGGTCCTAAAACACATTTTCCCCATTCATCTTGCCATAGGAACTTTAGACACTGGGACAGCCCAAACCGCAGAACGGATTTCCACCAAATTTGTGAGAAGCATAGTAATTGTAATTGCATTTATATAGCGCGCTCTAACCCTGACGAGGCATCAAAGCACTTTCGACGAGTAGCAAGCTACTCCGGAACCCAAAAAGGATTAGTGGCGAGTTAGTATAGAGAAATATGACATTTCTTTAAGTGGTGGACATGTGAGTATGTTATTTGGGTTGAAAACGATTGTTGGAGGGATAGAAAAGGGAGAGGTTTGCATTCATATAGCACTTAGTACCCCTGATGAGATATCAAAGCGCTTTTCTAGGAGTAGCAGCCTACTCCGGAACACAAACAGGATTAGTGATGAATTAGTATAGGGAAATATGAAATTAATTTGAGCGGTGGACATGTGAGTGTTAGTTGGATTGAAAATTAGTGGATGGATAGAAGAGGGAAGGGTCTAGAAAGTGTTTATTTGGAGATCATAGCAACAGGAGCAGGTTTGGGATCAGTGGGGGGGGGCAAAACAGTCAGAGGGAAGGGTTTAGAAAGACTTGTTTGGGAGATCTGCATATTAAAAGAGGTTTGAGATGATGCAAGGGAGGGGTAGAGTAGGGAAGAGCCTAGAAAAACTTATTTTGGGGATCATAGTAGCCAGAGAGTTGAGGTAGAGGATATATTGAGAGAGGTATAGGGTGAGATATAGGGTAGTGCATTGGAGATGCTGAATTAGATGCAAAGTATTAACTATAAAGATACTTAAGTACATGGAATGTATGTATAAGTGAGGTAATATATCTTCTACATTTAAGTTGTAGTAAGTAAACTCGGACTGTACTTAAGATAATGTATTTGTTTTTATTTATATACACATACAAATATACACTATATATATATATATATATATATATATATATATATATATATATATATATATATATATATATATATATATCTACTGGCGGTCGCCAGTAGATAGTTATAGTTACAACCTATTATCCATAGGAAATCCGCGACATTCTATTTGAAATAACTCTCTTGCCGGTTGACGTATCTTCGCAAAATTTTCAAACTTTGTGGGGCGCTCCGGTCCGCTCCTACCCTGAAAGTCTCGGGGGATTCGTCAAGCGGGGCCGAGAAAAAGGGGGTCCCAAAACGTGTTTTCCCATGCAATTTTCCATAGGAAACTTTAGACACGGCTACAGCCTGAACTGTTGAACGGAATTACACCAAATTTGGCAAAGAGGTAGTTCTTGGTTCAGAAAGAACCCTTTTGTTAAATGGTGTAAACTGCTCAGTAGTTGCTGAGAAAATCAAAAGTAAAAAGATAGATATATCTATGGTCGCGCCGGATTCGCGCACCCTCCCGATCACGAGCTGCATGCTACTGGCTGTCAACACTCCAAATCAGGAAGTGTTGGCAGTTATTTTGTCCCTCGGTAGAACCGAGGACAGAAACAAGTGCGCAAAGCGCACAAAGGGGGCAGGGTAGAAACACCCTGACCCCTAGGTCTGCTCAGGGGTCCCACAAGGACCCCCTGGGCAAAAAAATAAATAAGCAAGATACACCAGGTACAATCCGCCGAAAAATTGAAGCGCGGTCTTCCGCGCTCGATAGCAATTGGCCCCGGGTGGGCCAAGTCCCGGGGGCATGCTGGGGGTTAATTTTATGTGTGGGGGCCTCTAAGGGCTCCCAAGCCCCGGGACCACCACCCCCGGGGCTTTATGTAGTACTGGTGCGGGAGGGCTCTGAGCCCTCCCGCAGCCCTCGGGACCGCCACCTCCCGGGCTTCTTTTATTTTTGAAAACCTGTGTGGGGGCTCCAGCCTCTCCACACGCCCGGGACCACCACCTCCCGAGGCACTAAGAAAATTACAATGGGGGTCCAAAACCTGCTCTCGCTTCCAATATCCAAAGACTGATTAGCTTTCCACACGGGGAGCAGCATGTTAGCTGTCCCCATGTGGAAAGCAATGCCGGCTCCCTTAGGACACGGGAGCCGGCGGGACTGTGGGGGTTTGGGGACCCCCACAGTCCCCAACGAGAGGCCAGGCCCCGGGGGATGGGGTCCCCGGGCCATAGGTGGCCACGGAGGGGGGCCACGCAGCCCCTCCCCAAAGGTAAAAAAAGTTTTAAAAAAAAGTGCAAGGCCGGCCCCGGGGATGGGGTCCCCGGGGCCTTAAATGGCCTGAGGAGGGGGGCCACGCAGCCCCCTCCAAATAAAAAAAAAGAGGCCATGCCCCGGGGATGGGGTCCCCGGGCCAATACAGGCCCAGGGAAGGGGGCCACGCGCCCCCTTCCCGCTTTTTTTTTTATTTTAATTAAAAATGGGGGTAAGGCCCTGGGGGATGGGGTCCCCAGGGCCTAAAAATAGAAAAAGGAAGGGGGCCACACAGCCCCCTTCAGGGAAAAAAAACACGATCGGGCCCGCAGGCCCCGCCCCTTCCTTCACCACTCTGCAAACGCGCCCTGGCGCGCTTGCAGAGGGGGAACGAATTCCCTTGAATACTGGGGTCCCTGAGCCAACTAGCCCACCAGGAACCTTCCAGTATGCGCTAGGGCTGCCTTGCAGAGAGGTGTACAGAGGCCACGCCCTTTTACACCTCTCTGCAACGCAGCTCTGTGGCGCTTTGGAGGTATATGGTGGGCTAGTTGCACCCCAGGGACCCTCAGGATTCAAGGGGAGTTAATCCCCCGACTTAAAACGCGCCACGGGCGCGCTTGCACAGTGGTGAAGGGAGGGGGCGGGCTTCAGGTGACATGTGTGCAAACAGGCCCCGTGGCGCGTTTTAAGATGGGGAATTAAACTCCTTCAATCCTGAGGGTCCCTGGGGGCCAACTAGCCCAACAGGTACGTCCAGAAAGCGCCACAGAGCTGCGTTGCAGAGAGGTGTAAAAGGGGTGTGGCCTCTGTACATGTCTCTGCAACGCAGCCCCTGGCGCATACTGGAGGTTCCTGGTGGGCTAGTTGGTCCGTAGGGGACCCTCATGATTCAAGGGGACTTAATCCCACTTAAACGCGCACGGGCGCGTTTGCACAGATGTCACCTCAGGCCCCGCCCCTCCCTTCACCATTGTGCAAATATTCCTCTAAAATCAGCCGAAATACGAATTCTGATTTACTCACCTGTTATCAGGAGAGACCTCAGTGCTGCATCTTTCAGCCCAGTACTAGTCCTGAAAAGTAATTTTAACCGTACTTACCAGTAACTTGAATTTCCTTCCATAGGCTAACATTGACTGGTTTCACTTGGAAATTCTTCTAAGTGTGGAGTTTTGGAACTTTAAAATATTCCTCTAAAATCAGCCGAAATACGAATTCCGATTTACTCACCTGTTATCAGGAGAGACCTCAGTGCTGTATCTTTCAGCCCAGTACTGGTCCTGAAAAGTAATTTTAACCGTACTTACCAGTAACTTGAATTTCCTTCCATAGGATATAATTGCCTGCTTTTTACTGAAAAAGTTTCTAAGTGTTGATTTTTGAAACATACAAATATTCCTCTAAAATCAGCCGAAATACGAATTCCGATTTACTCACCTGTTATAAGGAGAGACCTCAGTGCTGTATCTTTCAGCCCAGTACTGGTCCTGAAAAGTAATTTTAACCGTACTTACCAGTAACTTGAATTTCCTTCCATAGGATATCATTGCCTGCTTTTTGCTGAAAAAGTTTCTAAGTGTTGATTTTTGAAACATACAAATATTCCTCTAAAATCAGCCGAAATACGAATTTCGATTTACTCACCTGTTATCAGGAGAGACCTCAGTGCTGCATCTTTCAGCCCAGTACTGGTCCTGAAAAGTAATTTTAACCGTATCTTACCAGTAACTTATATTTTCTTCCATAGGAATCCATTGTCTGGTTTTCAGCAGAAAAGTTTCAAAGTGTCGATTTTCACAAACTACAAATATTCCTTAAAAATCGCCTGTATGACTTAAACGCATTCTTTCAACTGTTTACAGGAGATGCACCAGTGCTGGATCCAGGATCCAACACTGAGTAAGAAAAAGTAACGATAACAGTTTTTACCTGCTAAGTGAATTTCCTTCCATAGGATAACATTGGTGATTCTATGAGAAAAGTTTCTAAGTGTCAACTTTTAAAATACAATAATATTCCTTAAAAATCACGACTGTAACCAAAACGCTTTTACTCAACTGTTTACAGGAGATGTACCAGGACTGAATCTAGGATCCAGTCCTGTGGTTAGAAAAGTAATCCATAAAGTAACTAATTGCATTTAACTAGAAATTCACATTGAGCTGAATGTTGCATTGTGTTTGAAAATGTGGTGCCCATTGCAACAACTGTAACTACTGTACTTAAAAGTCTATTGCCTATGTGCAAAGTATTTAAACTAAAGTAATTCATTCTGAGAAAGTATTTTTGTAATGTAATGTATAATGTAATTACAATGTAATTTAAAAATAAAATATGTAAAAAAAAATCTAAAAATGTAATAAATCAGTATGAAAAAAATTAATATAACAATTAATACATTTAAAAATTGTCATTTACAAAACCTTTGAAATTCACTGAAAAAACCGTAGGTTTCAGACATGTTATAGTTAGAAATTAGCATTTAAAAACCTTTGAAATTCACTGAAAAACCATAGGTTTCAGATAAGTTATAGTTAGAAATTAGCATTTAAAAACCTTTGAAATTCACTGAAAAACCATAGGTTTTAGGGACAGTTATAGTTAGTTGGACATTGCACTCGTACAAAACCCGTGAAATTTCCCCGTTATAGTTAGTTCAGCTAACTATAACTCGCGCCCCGCAATGCACTGCTGATGACGTCACATATTACATCACTCATGACATGGTCAGTGACATCACTGATGACATCACTGATGACATCTCAAATGACATCACTGATGACATCATCCACGTGATAATCTGATGCACCTCCTCACACCCTAATATAACCTTTGATACACCCAATCTAAATTACAGACTGCCATTCGCAAAACCATAGACACTCCAACACCAATAACTACATACCCACTCACTGATTCTTAGGTCTACACACACACATCCACTCACTCACCCGTACAGTCACTCATACTTATGGTCACTCAGTACAGGACAATCATATGCACTCTTACTCCTATATAGACACTCAAACACCGCCACTCATCCATAGAGGTACTCACACACCTAGTCAGTCATGCAAATAATTAAACACACTGCCATTTACTCACCTATACAGTTATACACACACCAGCTCACTTAATCATACAAATACTAGCACATTGTTACGCTCTTATACAATCACTGATACAAGCACACACTCATCCATACAGCCACTATCACAATCACTCACTCTCGCTTATAGCTATTTATATACTCCAATACACATATATACTGCCTTTCACATATGTAGTTACTCACACATGTACCACTGGGACATACATTCACTCACTAACACACTCTTACACACACTTACCCACCCATACAGTCTATCACAGATGCACTCTTGAAACCATCCACCCAGTGAATCACCCACTCACACATCTATGCACAGTCGCACACACCCCATCCACACAAACACTCAGGCACCCATACAGATACTCAGACAACAAATCAATAACTCTTATAGACACTCATGTAGCTATTCACAAACCCATGCAGCCACTTACACAGCAACAGACAGATACAGACATTAACCCAGTTTAGTCACTAACCCATGCATTCAGTAAGATACGTTTAATCACTCACTTATAGAATTAGTCACGCACCTACTAAATCATCCATACACACACTTATACACCCACTCATTCTTCAATACGCCTTTCCCTATATATATTAAAAATATTTAAACTTTACAGAAACACACAGTCACTGGATGATGTCATCAGTGATGTCATTTGAGATGTCATCAGTGATGTCATCAGTGATGTCACTGACCATGTCATGAGTGATGTAATATGTGACGTCATCAGCAGTGCATTGTGGGCGCGAGTTATAGTTAGCTGAACTAACTATAACGGGGAATTTCACGGGTTTTGTACGAGTGCAATGTCCAACTAACTATAACTGTCCCTAAAACCTATGGTTTTTTCAGTGAATTTCAAAGGTTTTTTAAATGCTAATTTCTAACTATAACTTATCTGAAACCTATGGTTTTTTCAGTGAATATATATATATATATATATATATATATATATATATATACACACACACACACACACACACACACACACACACACAAACACACACACACACACACACTTCCTCCCCAATAGTGAAGCAATTGTAGATGAAGTACTATAAAATTTACTTATTTAGCAGTGACCTACATACATGTTAAACATAGAAAAATGTAACCATAAGTAATATGAACATTTGTAAAGCAGAAATAATTAAAATCTATATATTTATACACAAGATTATTATACACATTTATGCAAAGGAATACACATATCTAATCCAAATAACTGCTTATGTACACAGGGATAAGTTGTACATTTATATTTGAGTATGGTGGTTATGTGGGGAAGAGCCAACTCTTGAGCAGTTTTCTGAAGATAAGGCACTTATCCGTAGATTTTATGTTTGGGGGATAAAGAGTTCCATAGTTTGGCTGCTTGAACAGAGAAGGATGTGCCACCTATGTTTTTTTCTTGTACGGTGGGATTTTGAGTAAGAGGTGTCAATCTAGAGTAGATCTTGGTCCAAAAAATTGTTTGGAGATTTGGTGTAAATCTGTCCAGTATTTTTGAGCATTTAATGCTCAAAAACATTGTACATTTCCCACCGTGGAGGGTCCGCGGACCTCACAGATCTCTTGGAGAGATCGGACTGGCTGCCACCATATCAACAACGATGTGGTGACCAGGGGAACCATGCGCGGTCTAGTCACCTGTTGCACACTTCGGCAAGGACACGTCCCCTCTCATGGCAACATGGCGGCTCGCGGCCAATGGCAACCTGGCTTTTTTAATAAAGCCGTGGGTGAATGGCTTTTGTACGCCATACGGATAATCTCCTGCGGGCATATTGATGCTAAGGGGCACTTGACAATGACATGAACATAAAGGAATTGCATGACAGCAGAGAGCTTACGGCATAGCTACTCGGCTGTGACCTGGATGAACTAACAGAAGAGGACCCTGCACAATACAGCAGAGGGCTCCTGGGGAGCTAGGAATCGCGGCTGAGGTAACTCAGGTAAGGCAAAGGCGAGGCTCCCCCTGATTTAGTTAAGCGTACTATCCTCAATACCCCTGAATAACGGAGTATGCCGAAATATAAGCTGGGCACTAATCCAGTGGCCTCTCTGCGAAAAAGTCTGGATTGCGGCACTAAAGAAAAGGGCAGGGGTCCAGCATCCAAAAAAGTTCTATTTGCACTTTTGCCAAAAGTAAAATAAAACTCGTTAAAACAAAATGGAGAAAACAGTTCTGAAGTAAAAGATGGGCTTAATCACATGGGAACATTTGTAGCCTCTACTGCTCCCTCTACTACCAAATTCTCCGAGGCCTCCGCAATTAGTCAGGACTTAATGCCAGCAACCACAGAAAATATCGGGGACTGCCAAGGAAATGGGCCGTTGCAAGGTACAGAAACATCTCTGCAGCTTGCCCTAAAGAATCAAACCCAAGATAGCAACCCCACAGTAGAAGCCCTGGGGGGTAAGAAAGGGAAAAATATGAAGGGGAACCTGGACAAAGTTTGCAGGGTCTCCCTGGGTGTGATAATGTCCATGCATAACGAATTCTGTATGGTTGGCTACTTTCAAAGGGAGGAGGATACCATCTCTCAGATTGTACCAACCGCAAACCCCGCCCTTCTGCAACAAAATCTAGCAGCAGCAGAAAAGTTCTTCCTAGTCGTCAGAAAAGCAGGTACAGCTGCTACAAATGCTAAGCCAGGTAGCTGTTCCGGAGAGGACAGTGCGGCAATAAAGGGTAAGAGTTCAGCAGGTGGGGCTCAATTAGTCCTCCAGCCAAGGGGTCAAGGCTTGGGTCAACAGCCTCCAAATATGGAGAGTTTAGAACACGATACGAATAGGAAATGGTGTAAGAAGGTAATGCCCCTCCAAAAGGACTTTCCAAGGTATCCCAATTGGTCAATGAAGGCAGAGAGAACCGCTTGGCGGATACGGAGATTGAATTCTTATTATTAAATATCTTGGCTGAAATTCAAGAGGTCAAAGCTTGTCAAAACTACCTAGCTCAAAGCCTTGAAATTGAAAAGAAAAATGAGACTTTTGGGGCACAGCTGGAAGCAAGGACAACTAGTATATTGGATCTTGAGGACAGCCAAAATGAGGTATCAAAAAACAATTCCATCCTTTAAAAGGAACTTACCTCAGTGAAACAATTGGAGAACCAAGAAAATCACTCAAGGAGTTCCGACCTTAGATTTGTTGGCAAACCAGAAAGGAAGGAAGGGAAAGCTGAGACTGCTATTGAATATACGGATGATCTGATTCGCACTCATCTTTTTAGGGGCAATACGAAAACTTGACCATAACTCATGCACATCAAACACCGCCTCTAGAGTGTCCGGTTAGGTCCCATCCTCATACGTCCTGGTGAATTTTTGAGACTACAGGATGCGTGAGAAAGTGCTGAATAGTGCTATAAAAGAAAGGGGTATTAAAATCAGAGACTGGTTCGAATTATAGGTTTTTCCTGATGTGTCATACGAGACCTCCAAGCGGCGAAGGGAATTCTGGCAAATACTACCTTTATTCCAAGCTTCTGGTGGACAAGCAAGGATTCTACAACCAGATAGACTGAGAACTTTGTTTAAGCGAGAATTTAAGATGTTCAATGATATTCTGACTGCTCAAAACTACCTGAATGAAATTCACACTATGGAATAATAATGGGTTTTGCAATCTTTTTGTTGAAAGTATGAGATTTCTTCTTTCTAGAATTTCTGAGTTTTTTTCCTAAATGTCTTACTTGCAAGCTGCATGAAGGAAATAAATCTATGTGTAGGCCTGGTATCTGTAGGCTAAAGGAGGGTGAACAGTCTGGGCCATTTAGGGCCCCTCGCAAGGTGCAAGCATCGTTTTCCAGGTAGGGAGGGCAGACATCATGACTGGGCTACGTGGTTGTGACAGGGAGGTTTTGGTTTCAGGGTTATGGGCAAAGTTTTTTGTGATGGGCCAGGGATGTGGGCGCTTCGATAGTTCCCAAGTGACGCGTGCATCTATGGGGTAAGAAATTGTTCCTTGCAGGGATGGGCTAAGCCAAACGAATCAAGCAGCTAGAATGGATTGTGGGGGACTGCTGACGTTTTTAGTTTCAGAAAGTGAATATGTCTAGTGTGGCACCTGGCTTGAACTGCAGGTTCTTTCAGTAAATGTAAATGGGGTAAATAACCCACGGAAGCGCCGGGCAATTAACTGGCCCGTTGAGCAGAAGGCAACTATTGTCCTTCAGGAGACACACATTTTCAAAAAATCAAAAATACCATCAGTTAATTGGTCTCCTTTTCAACTAATAGGTCATTCTTCTGCATCTGCCTTTGTTAGAGGTGTGGCGGTTCTCGCTAGTAGGAAGTTTGAGGGTTGGGTAGTGCAGGTAGCACCTGACCGGTCTGGATGATGGCCAGTGGTAAAAACTTTAATTAACTGAGAGAGGTATTCAGTAGTCTTTTCTATGGTTCAACCCCAGACGATCCTCAGCCACTATATGATCTATCGCTCCAGCTACTAAACCATCCCAAGATTATAATTGGTGGGGATTTTAACTTTTCTCAAAAAACAGACGTAGTTATAAGTAGGTGGGCTGTCCCACAATGCAAACCTAAGGTTGCAAGGGCAATGCAGAGGATTAAGGGTGAGATCCCTGGCAGGCAGCCAACTCGACGCACAGGCGGTACACTTTCTTTTCTTCCCGTCATTGCTATGCTTCTAGGATAGATTACTTTCTTATGTCTAAAGATACACTGATCATCATCTCTTGAATCTTCTCTAATTTTTTATCAGATCATGCTGCTATAAGCATAGATATGTCCTTCTCTGACAAACTGGCTCAGCTAAAAACCTGGTCTTTAAACAGCATTATTAGAAGAAAGGTCTTTTATCGAACAAATTAAGGCACAGGGTATTCTTTTTTTTTTAGGTAAAGAAACACTTTTCTTCCACTGAAAATATCTGGGAAGCATTTAAATTGACCTCGCGGGGGGGAGATTTTTGCTGATCAAGCCAATTTCAATAAGTTAAGGAACATGAAATTTAGGGAGTTGACAGAGGCTTTTCATCTGACAGAGTTGAAATTCTCGAGAAGTTAACCCTCAATATTTTAAGGAGTGAGAAATTGCGATGTGCAAGTTGCAGAAAATGCTGCTGGACAACAACTCAAATAGCAAAACATATGGGCAACAACTGTATGAGGAAGGAGAAGTAAGTGAGAAGGCCGTTGGCCTGGAGGATCACAACACTGCAAGCTAAAAATGTCACATATAAAATTCGGGACCCAACAGCGGGCACTCTGCTGGGTAAGGCCTCTCAAATTGAGGAACTATTTCAAAAGCACTTTGTAAGTATTTACAAAGCAGATCAACATCAGAGTATGAATGATATGTGTTTCTTGGACAGAATTCGTCTTCCAAAGTTGACAAATGAGCATCACAGAATCTCACTCCCATCTGAGTATGAATGATCTGTGTTTCTTGGACCGAATTCGCCTTCCAAAGTTGACAAATGAGCATCACAGAATCTCACTCGCGTTATAACACTTTCAGAGATGAAGGGTGCTGTCAAAGCTCTGCCTAGAGGGAAGACTGCAGGAGTGGTATCAGATGCTACTTTTGGAAGTAAAAGATTTTCTGTTGGCCTTGTTTAACAATATATTGAAGGGGAGCCCTGCTCCCTCCTCTTTTCGTAAAGGACTCCTCGTCTGTTTTCCTAAGAAACATAAAAATCCAGAAGACAAACTTCTGCCTGATAATGCTGCTTAACACAGACTAAGATTTTTATGAAAATACGAGTTGCAAGGGTAGCAGAAGTTATGCCACTTTTAATAGGGAACAATCAGACCAGGTTTATTCCTGGGTGCATACTGTATTATAATACACATTCTCTAGCTGAAGCAATCGATTATTTTTATCAGAGCAGGAATCCTGCAGCATTCTTGTTTATAGATGCTGAGAAAGCTTCTGACCTTGTGAGCTGGAATTATTTGCTTCGGGTGATGGAGGTAATGGGATTTCCAACACAGCTCACAAGGAAGGTCAATAGAAGCAATATTGGAGGGGTCATCTGCCACAATAACTCCAAAGGATAAGGTTCTGGACCCCTTTCAGGTTACATGGGGTACAAGGCAGGGGTGCCCCCTATCACCATCTGTATTTGCTCTGTTTACTGAGCCCTTGCCTTGTTTCTTACGTCAGAATAGTAAGGCAAAACCTGCAGTCCCCGGAACATCAAAACAAATATATGAGGGTGATATGGTGTTATATTTGGTACCTGAGAGGAGGGTGTTTCAAGATTTGCTCGATATCTTTAATACATTTACAATGCTTTACGGGTATCGGGTTAATATTTCCAAAATAGAGATTCTCCTCTTCAATACGGATGTAACCATTTTACCTCAAGCCCTGCAGATTATACATCAATGAAAGCCAGTTAGGTATCTGGGAATAAGAGGAACCGAGAGATCTGAAGATCTATATGAATGAAATTACCCTAATTTGATTGCTAAAATTCAAACTATGAGGGATAGGGAGGGTACAGTGCCGATCTCTATAATTGGGAAAGGGGCGCTAGGTAAAATGCATATTCTGCCTTTGTTAATTTTTTTTTTTTTTTTACTTCGGTCCCTTGGATATTGTATAATAAGTTTTTTCACCGAATGAATGCATGGACTAGAGCTTTTATCTGGAATAAGAGCAATCCAAGAACAAGTATGAAGAAGTTGATGTTGAACACTCAACAAGGTGGATTAGCCCTTCCCGACTGGAGAGTGTCTTACTTTACGGCTCATTTAACAAATATTAAAAGGTATGGTGTCTTAGGGCCTTAGTATGAGTTTGGCGGAGCAGGTGCAGGAGCGGGATCCCCCCCACCCCCCCTGCACTGCCAAACCCATTTTTGAACTGCCCGCCAGATTAGGAGTTTTCTCCTGTCTGGCGGGCTGTGTTTTTGGCATTCTCACGGTGGTGCCTATGAAATAGGCACCACAATGGGAATGTCAAAATCAGTACCTGCATGGCATGGACTGCTGCAGTCCATGCCATGCAGGTACTGCTGTGCAACACAAGGGGGGCACATGTAGTGCTGTGGCATCCACATGGTATGAGGCACCAGGGGCTCCCTTTGTTTCCTCACCGTCCCACTTTTCATGGCGGTGGCACTGCCGTAAGTGTGGTGGTGAGGAAACTCGTAATATGCTTGGCTGGCCCATATTGCGGCATCAAGAATACTCCGCCACCGCCAGACTTGTAATAAGCCCCTTTGTTAATAAAACTTTTGATAGTTCTTTTCTCATGGTTATGTGTGACTGCGCTTCTTTTTGCCTAGATCCTATCTTTCCTCAAGTAAAGAATCCAAAAAAGATATTGTATTCTTTTGGCTTTTAAAACTAAACAGGAACTATTTCAATGGCCACGGATTCCAAATATCCATGCAGAAACCCTTATTAAAATGTGTGCCCTGAAGAACTGGCAGAAGCTGCCATTAGATTGGAGAAGTGCAACCTGGGAAAAGTTGGGGATTGGTAGATAAAATAAGCTCTGGTCCTGTTATGTTTCATATAGGTACCCTAATATAGGCCCGGGTAAAACCATACACCTTCATCTACATTATCTCCCTTACACTACACAGTAACGAGCCTTTAGGATTGAACCTTTACCTAGTTCTAGTCCTGGGCGCAGAAGGAGGGTTTTCCATGAACAATAGCGTCCTATAACTCCATCAATGGACTCATACAGTATGAATGAATATTCATGAGGGTTCTTGGAAACCAGGCAGGGGGTACACCACCTGCATAATATTTACGTACACGGTTCATCCCATATGTCATCCTCAAATCCAACAATGGCTAATACAAGAAACAAGGGACAAAGAAACCCTAGATACTTTTTGTATAAATACAGCACATCTTGCTAGGGTTAGAGACAGGAGACCAAGACTTCCAGGCCGACACTGACCAGAGACGCTGAGACTCCTGCATGCAGACGCTCCAGCTGACAGTGGTCTAACACATCCCTCGCGGGGTGTCCAAATCGAGACCAGGACGGGGTCCCACACTCTCTCACTTCAGGTAATGGGGTTAGACTAAATCCTAGAGGGATTCTTGGCTTCACACCTACTCACATACTAGGTACACTTAGGTACATCTAGATAGGCATCGTAGGAGTACGCGCATTTTTATCAAGCATTTTATATTCATGTATGTATTCATGATTATTGCAAGATGGTAGAACTGTACTATCCTTTTATTTTCACTGTACTGCCAATCATATATATCTGCTACTGTCTAACGGTTGTTGCAGCACATCTATTTTACACTAGAAGAACAACTGTGCAATAAATTCTTATTGTAACACGCCCGACTGTTTCTTCTGTGTAACTCTCTGAGACCGAATAAGTGAGCACAAGTGACTGAGCGAGAAGTAGTATATTGTTTCCACGATCCTGGGGGGGAGGGGGAGGGGATTAGGGTTGTCATGTTCTGAGGTTGCCAGAAACTATTCTCTCCCCGATAAGAGGAGATTCTAGTGGCACTGTGAGCTAGCTAAAGCAGAAAGGCTAACATTCTCGGTGGGGGTGCTCAGAGCCAGTCTGCCACCAAACCCACAGTTTATGTTATCCGGAACGCGCAGATCCTGTATGGGTAATATAGGAACTACACGACATGGCGCCCAATGTTGGCTGGGTACTTATTTAACAGTAGAATCTGAGTAGTTCAGTCGTGCTAATTCGCAGAGACCCCTACTCACAAAACACCAGAGACGTCTGGAGTGGGTGGGCACAAACTCCGCCACAGCTGAGTAGGCGAAAACATCCTATTTATTAGCTGTTGGTTAATCAAGCTTGAAGGACACAGTGTTCCTAAAATTGTGCATAACACCTTATCTTAGTTCCCTTGAACAAACTTCTTCTTTACAAAAAAGACTGAGACAGGAGATAACCCAGTAGTAAATCTACACACCTCTGACGGAGAAGAAGATTTAAATGCAATACAAATTGCACCAAAATTCAGACGTACGATCACCCTGAAACTGTTAGAAAATGGTTTATCAGCTAGGGGTGGCATAGTAGCTTTCGTGATTGAGGCACACAAATCAAATAAAACAGAGGTCTTTTATTTGTGGGTTACATTCCCAGCAGCAGATGCAAGAACACAGACATTTCACGCTTACACAGAAGGAGATGCACCAGTGGAATATGGTCCGTTCGAGGACAGAGGTTCCACTCACGTACCAGGAACACTTATACTGGTTTAAAGGCGCCCTACCCCACATAAGAAATAGAGTAAGATTAGGCCCGCTCGGAGGAGAGGGGGCAACATGGCCGATATTAGCGGCCTACACACCACATCCTGACATTGACACAATGCCACAGGCAGACTTACTCATACAACACAAGGATTTAATTAAAATCTACAGAAACTGGAAGCAATTCGTCATGAGGACTTTCACAGTCCAACTTGCAACGGTTGCAACAAATGGTACTCAATCTCAAGGTACAGCAACCAAAATTACACCACAAACATTACACGCGGTAATGGGCAAAATGCCCACGAAACGTGAACAAATGCCATTCTGGATAGCTCAGAAAATAACTCAGCTCGAGGCAGTATTCCCGAATACTATCCCGTGTGAAAAACACAGAATGCTAACAATCTGCTTGCCCATGGGGATCACACCACAAATAGAAGATTGTACCACCTGGGGTACAGTCTTTGCTGCCATTTATACCAGAAGACATGGTATACCATCATTAGCTGTGGAGACACCCATCTGTGCTTCTAACATACATCCAGTACCAGATGTATTAAGACAAATACAAAACGAGTACGGAGCAGAGCCTGCCCTAAACTTCGGGATGAAGTTACTAGGTAACTATGATCAGGTATCAGCCATAGTACTAGCAAATATTAAAGGGGAAGCAGCTTCGGTGGCAATCCGCCAACGCCTAAGGGAGTTCAGTCCTATAGATCAACAACACGAACTACCCAAAATAATTGAGACTGCATATGCAGAATTAGGCAGGGACAGTTTAGGTGGGAAAGCTTTAAGACCACAACTGGTGGGCAGTCCTGAAAAGGACACTTCCAAGCAGACACCAGCTTCTTCTAAAAAGAAGTGGGATAATAAAAAACAACAAAACTTTAAAGGAAATAGATCTCAATCCCGAGGTAGATCTCCTCCACAGGAGCCCTCCGAAAAGAGGTATAATCTCAGGAATAGGGATAACATTAGGAAACCTGACAAGTATCAGGATACTGATACACGTTCCTCTCGTTCTTTTCAGGGTTCATCGAAAAACTCCGAGAGGGAAGGACGGTCAGAAAGACAAGAAGAGCGTACAAAGTCCAGAGACAAACAGCACGCTCAAGATTATACTTCCAAAAAAGAAGAAAAGCCAAAATCAAAACCCCAGTTTAAGAAGAAGAAAGTTGCAGGCCTGAAGATCAGACATGCCCAGAATTCTGAGGACACAACTCCTGAACGGGGAATGAGCTCAGATGATGCTAGACAGTGCGGCAGAGGTAACAATAGCTCGCCAGAACCTGAAGGAATTTCTGGTGACAGTGGACTTGAAAAAGACCAGCGGGCCTCATAATTCCCCTTGGTTTTCCTCCGAACTGCGCACCTTAAAACAGCGCTGTAAGGTTAAGGAAAGACATTGGAGGAAAGACTTTCTACCCAGCAAAAAGTTGGAATACAGGGCAGCTATTTGTGTCTATAAAGCAGAAATAAAAAAAGCCCTGGCCTCCTATTACGAGGGTAAGATTTTATCAGCCGCCAACTCTCCTAGAGAAACCATTATTATTAAAAAACTACTTAAAGCCCCCGTCCCACGAATAGCACCGGACACCTCTGGTCTACGTTGCAATAAACTGGCAGAATATTTCACCACAAAGGTTCAGAATATTCTTGAATCCCTGCTGTATAAGGATGACAAAGGCGAGACCCCTTATAAGCAGATGGATCCCGACCCACGTCCTTCTGAACACATACTAGAGGTCTTCCCCCCCCCCTTTCGCAGGATTCACTCCTTACCTTGTTTTCCTCGGTAAAGAGCGGATCACCCAAGGATCCCGCACCGCTTAACATTCTGAAACAGGCAGCTTCGATAATAGCCCCGCACATGACGGACCTGATTAACGCCTCACTGTCCACATGAATAGTTCCTACCAACTGGAAAGGGGCCATGGTGAAAGCCCTACTTAAGAAACCTAATCTGGACCCGGCGGATATGGGCAATTATCGCCCTATCTCCCTTCTGCCAGGAATAGGTAAGATGGCAGAGAAATACGTTAATCAAATCCTTTCCGGCTTCCTCGAAACCTACAACTTGCTTCACTCCTCGCAAACAGGATTCCGACCGCGTCAGAGCACCGAAACGGCCCTGTTAGCAGTGGTGGAGGAAAGTAGAAAAATCTTAGATTCAGGAGGTTCGGCTGCCATCATACTCCTTGACCCGAGTGCAGCGTTCGACACGGTGAACCATAGGATCCTGGTCCAGCATCTCAGGAATATAGGAGTAACAGGCACGGTGCTCCAATGGCTGTGTTCCTTTCTGGAGGGAAGATCCTTTCAGGTATTTGAGGAGAACATTGCGTCTAAACCTACCTCATTACCGAACGGAGTCCCTCAGGGTTCATCGCTTAGCCCGACCCTTTTTAATGTGTATATGGCTCCTCTGGCAGCCATTGTAGCCCCCTCTGGAATCCGCATGGTGACCTATGCCGATGATACGCAATTGGTGGTAGCGTTAAACCAAGCAGATCAAAAAGCCAACAGCCTCTATTCTTGTCTAGAGGACGTTTCGGACTGGATGGACGCGTCTCAGCTCAAGCTTAATGGCGAAAAAACTGAGCTCATGATATTGGGCAACCCCCTTAACTTTAAATCCAGTTCTATGTGGCCAGTCGGTATGGGTCCTCCCCCGGTCCCCAAGTCAGAAATCAAGAGCCTGGGCATCTGGTTGGACCAGGATTTGAACTTTAGAGTACAGGCTAGGAAGACGGCAGCTATCTGCTATGGTCTGCTTAGAATGGCCCGTAAAGTCCTCCCCCTCCTCCCCTCTCAAGCAAAAAAAGTACTGGTCCAATCACTTATACTTTCCAGACTGGATTATTCTAACGCACTATATCTGGGTGCACCCACAACAGTAGTTTCTAAACTACAGTCTGTTCAAAACAGCGCCGCTAGACTTTTAACTGGAGTTACCAACAGACAATCGGCGAAACCTGCACTCCTCTCCCATCATTGGCTCCCAGTGCAGGAACGTATTAGATTCAAGGCATGGTGCCTAGTACAGAAAGCCATGCAGGGGAACGGGCCTCCCATCAACTCAGCCATGATCCGTTCCTACAAAGCCAATAGGAAACTTCGGTCAGATGAATTGCATCTAGCCGAGGTCCCTAGGATCAAGAAGGCCAGAAGTGGTGGACGGCTCCTCTTATAACGCCGCTAAACTCTGGAACTCTCTGCCACTACATCTTCGCATAGTTCCCAATCATTTTGCTTTCCGTAAACAACTGAAGACCTTTCTGTTTCCTTAGCTCTGACCGCCTCCCCCCCGTGTCAGTCCTAGCGCTGGGATGCTCCCGGGTAGCCATGCGCTTTATAAATGTTTTTTTCATTTCATTTCACTTGAATGATTACATCACGGTGGAAACACCAGATACGAGGGTAAGCGTCCCACATAAGTTATACGAAATAATACTCCGAATGGAGGGGGACAAGCCCAGGAAAGTTAAAGGTCTCTTTTGGAAGAATCTGTCATCTGGTTATGACATCCTATTAGCTGAACAAGATTGGCCGCCAGCATTAATTTTGGAGTGCCCTTGGGGAGAAACGGTAATTTTTCCAGCCTTCACCGACCTCGTTCCCATTCATTTGAAACACACATATGCAGGGGAGTGGGCAGTTGCCCTAGCTCCGGCATTGTACAAATATCATGCTGGATGGGATGAGGATTCAACCCACCACGTGATCCCGTTAAAGGTTTCACCAAATGCACAGAGACAATATCCAATAAAGCAAGACGCTAAAAAACAGGTCAGGGAAATCTTAGATCAACTTGAATACCAGGGGGTGATCGAAAATTGCACCTCACCAATGAAGAATCCTTTGTTTCCTATCATGAAACCTGATAATACATATTGTCTAGTTTTAGATTACAGACATTTAAACACTTGCACTAAGACATTTGCAGTCCAAAATGCACGCAGTGCCGCATTAATGAATAACATTGTGCGGAAAAAGTACAAAACTACACTTGATATCTCAAATGAATTTTTCTGCCAAAATATAGCGCCTGAAAGCAGGTATTTGACTGCATTCTCAGCGTTGGGGTCCCAACGACATTTTTGTCAACTCCCTCAGGGGTATAAGAACAGCCCAGGGTTATTTTCGGCCAGGGTAACAGAGTTACTTAAAAAATTGGACGAAGAGGCATTGTCCTATGTGGATGATATTTATCTGACGGACGATGACCTGGAGGAACACTTGAACAGAGTAAACACCATAATTATGGAATTCGCCTCTGAGGGCTACAAATTTAATTTTAAAAAAATCAAAAATCGCCCACCTCAATGTCCTGTTTTTAGGATATGAACTTTCAAGAGAAGGGAAAAGTCTGGCAGCCAACTTTTTAGAAAAGTGTGCGCTGCTCCAACCTCCAAAATCATAAAAAAAATTACAATCAATACTGGGATTCCTAAATTTCGGCAGAACATACATTTTGGATTACGCAGAAAGAGTAAAACCTTTCTACGACTTAATAAAACCTGACTTTTCAGTTAGACAATGGACACAGGAACACACAAACATCCTACGTTCACTACAAGAAGACATGATAGCTTCGAAACACTTACAGACGAGAGTAAATGTACGCAACCTAGTGATCTGTGTAATAGCGGGTCAATGCGGGTACACCTACTTAACCTTCAATGAAGGCGAAACAGTAACAATCGCTTACAAATCACACCTGTACACAAACGCAGAAATACGTTTCACTTCAACAGAAAAAATCCTGACAGCAGTTCAGACCGCTGTAGCAAGAGAAAGAGCACTGGCTCAGGGAAAGCGCATAATTGTCGTAACACCCGTACCGATTTTAGAAGCTGATGGATACAATGGGCTAATTCTCTTACTGCAACGGATGTTGAATACAGATTTGATCCAAGTCTCAAAACACAAGCATTTCTGCAATATGAACAAGAATATCCTCTGCCGAATGAAATATTGCCTCTAGATCAGTATGAATATATTAGTTACACTGTGGATCTGCTCAACCGGCCATAGGGAGTAAGCAACAATACAGCGCAGCATGTGCTATCGTTAAAGGTTGAATGCGGGATGGAAAGTTCCATCCAAGTTGCACCAAAACGCAATCTCTAGGAGACTGCACGGCTCAGTTGGCAGAATTAAAAGCACTGATATTGGCACTGGTGAATACGGATCACGAATTCCCCACAATGATAGTGTGCGATTCTTTTTACTGTGCGCAATCATACAATGAATATTTACATCATTGGGAACTAAACGGGTTCAAAGACGCAAAAGGTGGCACAATTAAGCATAAAATGCTATGGGATCAGGTAGTTGAGTTGAGAAACGAACTACCAAGGGCTCACGTGATACATACACTGAGTCATCAGCGTGATGGCGTTCACTTTGAAGGGAATTCATTGGCTGATGAAGCCGCGAAGGGGGCTGTACGCACAGCTTCCGTAGCTGCAATCACTCGTTAAAAAACGAGGATAGACGTGAGATTATGGTTGCTGCCATTGCTTCACGCAAAGGCGGCTCAGCAGTACCAAAGAAATTTCCACTCAAGTACTCCTACAAGTTAGATGCAAACAACATTCCATATGCTCAGATTCCTGGAGTGGGGGACAGAGTAATACCAAATATGGATCGTAGGCAAGGTTTGATTATAGCAGCACACGAGGGTTTGGGCTCTGCGCATACAGGCGTTACAGCGACTATTTCATTGTTGAAACAGCGCTATTGATGGCCAGGTCTGACAAAACAAACTAAAGACTACGTCTTGAAATGTGACATCTGCCAGCAGAAGAAAGGCTCCACCATAGCACGCCCGGCACAGACACCGTTATTAAAATCAGACAGACCTCTCGCTTGTGTATATCTGGACCACTGCGGCCCCTTACAATCAGACGGGGCTTACAAGTATATCATGGTTGCAGTGGATTCCTGCTCAAGATTCCTATGGGTTTGGCCTCAGCGCTCGGCTGACGCTCGAACGGTTATAAAAGATTTGCGAGTCTTTATCGGGACATAAGCAGTTGGCACGTTACATTCTGACCGTGGCCCGGTGTTTAGCTCTCGGGCTTACTAAGAGGCCATGGAAAGTAGGGGCGTAGCATTGCGGTACTCCTCTCCGTACCATCCTGAGGGAAATTCGGTTGCGGAAAGGAAAAACCGGGACCTAAAGCAATCTTTAACAGCTAGGGTATTAGGCAAGGGCGGTAGTTGGGTCAATCACATATATGGGGTACAACGAGCTCTCAATAACCAGCCAAGAAGCTTTCTAGGGGGTGTCACTCCTTACGAGGTCCTATTTGGGACAAGAATGTGGGTACCTGATCTGGATTGTGAAGGCGCAGTGGCGAATGAGAAACCATTTGATATCCATGATTGTTTGGCTGTTTTACAGGATCTAAATGAATCCAGGACACAACAAAGTAACGTCCACCTGAGACAGACCGCCACTGGGGAAGTCAAGGCAGTCACGGCAAGACCTGTCTGGATCCCAAAAGTCGGGGATCTGGTCAGAGAGAAAATAGCGGATAAAAAAAAGAATTTGGGCCATCCTACAGAAAACCTGTATCGGTCCTAGCAATTCAAGGAACAAGAACTGTACTTCTACCGCCTCTTGCCAGGAAAAAGGAGAAAAGATTTGCCTCAATCGACTTAATCAAACCACACTATGTGGCTGATACCGAGTAGTAGGCCATGTGGACTCCAAAGTAGCAGACGCCCTCCTCTCGCTACAATCCAAGAAGTTCAAACCGAAAGACTCATCACGTTCGAAGAGCCTCCAACACGGAATAAAGGACTAAGCAACAATGCTATGGAACTCGTTCCTCTTGAACCTGAAGTTCAAATTCATAATCAAACTCAAAAAGACAGACAAATAGCTGTTAGACCAAATACAGATGTCTACGTCAACATGCCTCGACGAGAGCAAACTACGATTTCAACAAATCCCGATGCAATTCCAACAATTGATCGAACTGCTTCTGGCTACTTCATGAACTTTGATACGTTTTCCTTGGATCCAAGTGAACCGGAAACGACGCCAGCCCAACAAACACGCAAGCAGCAGATTACGAACTTTTTGAACTTTCTCAAAAAGACTTACCTGGTATCACCTTGGGTAGAACTATGGGTAATTACTGGGATACTGTTCTTCCTTTTCTGGCTAGGCTTAGTTATAACTTTTAGCATGCTTATTAATGGACGATACCTTCAACAAAGACCTGAAGCCGAGAAAGCGAATTTGATTCTGAAACCACATAATCTTCTCATCGTGAACAAAGAGACTTGTCATCAGTAAACATTACAGCAGTTCCTATACCGGATGGTATAGTTTGGGACAAGGTTGATTTTGATATATTCGGACCTACTGAACTTTTAAAAATTTCTCATGTATTTAAAATTTCATTGAGTAATATCATTACCTCCAGTACATTTTCTGATGATTGGGACTCTGAAACTGTTAATGATATGTTGTCTGATTTAGAGAGAACTGCCGCATTTCCGAACACTGAAATGTTAGAAGGTACTTCAGACTATGACACTTTGTACTGTTACCAACATTATGGTCATCATTTCTTGCACAAATCTATATCACCTAGAAATGTTTTTGTGTACCACCAGTGGGAACATTGCCCTACACCACCAAAAGGTAGTTCGCATACATTTGCGCAGAAGTTTTCATATTTTTCAGGGTTTAACACCACTGACCCAACCTCGTATTATTACAAGGTTGCACCGACATCAGCACTGAAAATTATGTTGACTAACACCAAACAGATTTACTCTGCTTCCTTTATCGCCCGATTGTCTGAACAGGGTTTTGACCTATGGAAGGACACAATAGACTTAAAATCAGTCTGGGGTTCTAGAGACTGGCAAGTCCAGGGTACAGAAGCGCTATTTAGAGCATGCCTCATTCCACAGCAGATGATATTCCTAAATGACACTGTGCAACAGACATCCTGTCTTGGACTAGCCAAGAACAAGGACCTGAACATACCTCGGTTTCCAACACCATCACAGATGGAGGGGTGGCAAAATTCAACTTCACAAGAAGGGGCAACAGTGGATGACTTTTTACAGTACAATAGATCAGACCCTGATTGGAAGAAATGGGTGGTTTGGCCCTTAGACACAAACACATGTCAGAAAAGATTCTGGGGTATAACAGAAGGGTTCAGTACCCATAGGCCAGGCCCACGCTATGTACAAAGAGAACACCCAGTGGTAGTGACATCCTACAGTGTTGGGAAGTTGTGCCTTGATTGGCTAGAGACCTCAACCCTCACAGAGGTGAAACAACACTTATCCTTACTCACACATGACATGGATCTTAGGGATTTTTTGCTAGGTCCAAGGAAATCACGTCAGAAAAGGTTTCATATATGCTGGCATTTATGCTGTCTACAATGAAAATTGGAAAATATCCCAACAAGAGGCCGCAGAGAGAATACGGGAAATAGACCGTATTAACTTAGAGAAGGCATTAGCAGTAGTGGATAATGGGTTAACAACTTTGACCTCCAGGATCTATTTCTTAGGCAACATTGTATCTTCTGCAATAGACATACTGGAACAAGATTTGGCCATATTACAACACGGGCAATCTCAGTTCCGTTCTATTATGTCGTTAAGCTGGACACTGCAATCTTTGCGTGAAGGCTATGTGCCTTGGCGTTTTATCAACAGTACGTCTCTGTTTTCTGAATATAATCTAACAGACAAACAGGTGGAAATGGCACAAAGGGGAGCAAAATATACAATGCTGCATATTGAGAAACTGGACAGATTACCATTTACGGTAGCGGAATCACCATCCACAGAATGGCTAATCCATGGCCACATCACTCTACCGGTCACGACTTTTCAGTTTCAGTATTGCCTTGAACAAAAACAGGCAGGCAAATATGAAAAATTGGGTAAGGAATACATTAAGGAATCTTGGGAATTACCGAATAGATTTCGATGCCGGAGTGGGAATCGAGAAGTGTTTCTAAGCGGTACAAACTGCAAGAACGCTTTAAGTGGTTCTCTCATGTGCCAGGATATTTCCCTGCACGAACCTTGAAATGGTTCAGTAGCGAACTTGTCGTGCCACATGAAAGGGACTCCAGCGGCCGGGATTACTCCGGTATTCAGGCTACTCTCGAATGGGAGTTACTTGATGCTGAACGATCAAGGTTGCTGTGGGATGCTTTCGGGCATTGCCTATCTGGTCACTGTGAACTCCAGGGTTACTTGCTGTATGCAAGTATTGTTTCCCCCAGTAAATACAGTCAGGGAGGCGCCGTTATGGCCTTCGTTGAATATTTCCTTTATATAGTTTGATACTTTAAGCAGACTGAAAGCCATGCTTTTACAGCACACCGTACCCTTAACCTCCGCTCGAGAGACCTTTGATCTTCAAATAGCAAGGACCTCGACTGAGATACAGGCACTTATACGTACAAACTGCCCCTTTCGTTTCGCAGAAATGGTGGGTCGTAGCTTTAATATGTCTGATACGAGTGGTATTGTACACCTATTTAAGACCATAGGGTCAGGATTTCTAAGCACCATTCAGACGATCCTTGGAGTTATTCCAAATTTTATACACTCCGTATTGGGAAGCGTTTTTGGAGGTCTTCCGCTGATCCTGCTCTCAATAGCGGGTATCCTGATTGTCATATTTTTGCTAAGCAATGGACGGCCCAATCACCAACGAGATGGCAAAAGTACTCCTGGAGCGCAAATATCGTGAGCGCATGGTACAACATCTGGGCACACCTCGCCTACGGGAACTGAGTGCCTCTTGGTTCCTATCGTTTAGACCAGTCTGGATGAACTGCATCTTACCTGTTCTTCGATGCCTGTTCTGCGGAGAAGAATCCGTGTTGGAACTCTGTCTGACACTTGCAACGGACACGCCTACGGACTTGAATATCAGGCTGGAACACGTGAGGTCCCATGCTCGGCAATGTCCCCAGCGTATTCCTATACTGATGGCTGCATTCCTCGAGAACCCGCAGGTACCTTTTACTACAACTGGGTTAAGCATCAGCTCTTCCACTAGCACTCAGGTATCGACTACAGCACCAGACGCCTCTGCACCAGCTATTGGCAGCTCTGAATATCATCTGTGACCATTGACGTGCTCTGCGAGGTATTACAGGGACCGTCCCCTGCAGTGGCAAGCAACAAGGATGTTGCGTCTCCCGGCCAGGACACTTGATCTATAATTGGCTCATCGTATGCTGGGAAAGAATTCGGAATTTTTCTTTTTACAAAATACTCAACTAAATTTGGAACACTTCCTAAAATTGACACTTTCGCTGGAAAAGCATGGCCTTCCGACGCTTGTAGTGGTTCGGCTTATACAAACGAACTCAACTAGGACTTTGGCTTAAAGTGACATTTCCAATTCTAGCTTTCGAGAATAATTTTTCTCCACCCCGATTAGACTGTTTTTAAATGGTTTTAATGACAATATTTTATGAAGCTCACTGATAGTTTTATGCGCTGCTACCTAGTAAATACAGTAGTTCGCTAGCATTTTTTATCATTGTTGAGTGTTCAGAAGAGGAGTGGGTGTTATGTTTCATTTAGGTACCCTAATATAGGCCCAGGTAATACCATACACCTTCATCTACATTATCTCCCTTACACTACACAGTAACGAGCCTTTAAGATTGAACCTTTACCTAGTTCTAGTCCTGGGCGCAGAAGGAGGGTTTTCCCTGAACAATAGCGTCCTATAACTCCATCAATGGACTCATACAGTATGAATGAATATTCATGAGGGTTCTTGGAAACCAGGCAGGGGCTACACCACCTGCATAATATCTACGTACACGGTTCATCCCATACGTCATCCTCAAATCCAACAATGGCTAATACAAGAAACAAGGGACAAAGAAACCCTAGATACTTTTTGTATAAATACAGCACATCTTGCTAGGGTTAGAGAGAGGAGACCGAGACTTGCAGGCCGACACATTGACCAGAGACGATGAGGCTCCTGCATGCAGACGCTCCAGCGGATAGTGGTCCAACACATCCCTCACGGGGTGTCCAACTCGAGACCAGGACGGGGTCGCACACTCTCTCACTTCAGGTAATGGGGTTAGACTAAATCGTAGAGGGATTCTTGGCTTCACACCTACTCACATACTAGGTACACTTAGGTACATCTAGATAGGCATCGTAGGAGTATGCGCATTTTTATCAAGCATTTTATATTCATGTATGTATTCATGATTATTGCAAGATGGTAGAACTGAACTATCCTTTTATTTTCACTGTACTGCTAATCATATATATCTGCTACTGTCTAATGATTGTTGCAGCACATCTATTTTACACTAGAACAACAACTGTGCAATAAATTCTTATTGTAACACGCCCGACTGTTTCTTCTGTGCAACTCTCCAAGACCGAATAAGTGAGCACGAGTGACTGAGCGAAAAGTAGTATATTGTTTCCACGATCCTGGTGGGGATCAGGGTTGCCATGTTCTAAGGTTGCCAGAAACTATTCTCTCCCTGATAAGAGGAGATTCTAGTGGCACTGTGAGCTAGCTAAAGCAGAAAGGCTAACATTCTCGGTGGGGGTGCTCAGAGCCAGTCTGCCACCAAACCCACAGTTTATGTTATCTGGAACGCGCAGATCCTGTATGGGTAATATAGGAACTACACGACAGTCCCTCGGTAAGTAGTTTAGCACTGTCTCCCCACACCTTGGGCTCAAAATAAGTTGGCATATCTACAAATTACATTCATGTTGAAAGCATACCAGCCACTGCATATTGAGCCAACCAGGGAATTATTTTGAGTACTATTTTAACCGACTGGGGGGGCTATAGAAAACAGAGACCATGGGTAAATTGGTTCCATTCTGAAGGGACCAATTTTAAGGACCCGTTACAAGCCATACTAAGTGAATGGATACAGGAAAATAAGATGAGCTTAACCAGAGAACAGTGTTTGGAAGCTTCATTCCTTAGTTCTAAGGCTCTACGTGGTCGTAATGTTTGGCAGATGCAACCTTACACTCGATGGATGGTTTATTATACCCTTTGTTATTACATAAACGGAATGTAAATCTACCAGAGCAATGCCCCAGGTTCTCTGAATTAGGCAGGTGGAAATACAATAGGGTGAAAGCATTATGGGAGGGGGTTTTGAGATGGAAGTGGGTCTCTCTTGGTAAGGTATACTCAGCAGACTTAAATGCAAGCTTATTGGGTTGTTTTAAGCATTTGAGAATTAGACCAGCTTCAGCACGCGGCTGGTAGTTCATAGCAATGTAAAATAACAACATATACTCTAAAGAGTATTTGTATTCAAAATGAGGAGGGAAGGGAAGACGTTTCATTAAAGTTTGGAAGAATGCCGATCTATTTATTAAAAATTGAAATGAAAGTGTAATGAATTAAAAAGATTCCAGATATTAGGAACGGATCTGGGGAGCAGGGGAGAACTCTGCTGCACACTCCTTAAAACACTGCACTTTCACTGTCAAATTACTTTATATGCACTTTACGTTGTATTACTATGTATTTGTTGATGGAATTAATTTATAGCATTGTATTTTTTTAATGCATTTTACAATGAATTTGAAAGCATAAAGTGCATCATTGTATGTTAATATTTATTTTTATATTATTATTGGCAAGAGACTGTAGCAGTTTTTGTATACATATAAAGAACTTTGCACTTTCGAACTATACCAATAGCACTTTAGACAATACTTTTATGAATTGAATGTTGGAATAAGCTCCTTGACTCTCAAATTCTTATGTTTGTTATGTACTAAGTTTTATGATGCAGGAAACCATATATATATATATATATATATATATATATATATATATATTTTTTTTTTTAAACGGTCCTGTGGGTAACCTCCCATTGCGCACAGCAGAAGGCAGCGCGGGGTTGGCTGCCTGTGGGGGGGTGGGAGTGGACGCCGGGCCTGGCCGCAGGATGTGTGCTGTGTGGGATTGGCTGCTTCCAGGTGGGTTGGTTGCACCCTGATGCTGCCTCCGGGTAGGTTGGCTTTACGGATGGTAACAAAATATTACTTTGCATTAAAAACAAAGAATAGAAATACACTGAAAAAAAAACAATGGTTAAAGTAATGTTATAGTTAGCTGAGATCTTCAGTAACAACGTAATGTTTTAAACATACAAAAACACTGAAATTCACCAGTTATAGTTAGATCTGGTAACTATGACTCATGCCCTAAGGTAACTATAACTCGCACCCTACCCATGCACTGCTAATTACCCCACATATTACATCACTCATGACATTTTCTTTAAATCATTAATATCACTGCAACATTTCCAATGAAATTATGGATGAGAAAACTGTGCATGGCGGGGGTACGTTAAAAAAAATGTACGTTGTCACCGAAATTCTCACCTAACTATAACATTACTTTATCCATTTATTTTTCAGTAAATACATATAAAACACACAAATTGCACTTTTCATAAGTTGGGTGGGGGGCTACAGCAGTTGAACCTTGAGAGGGTTAAACTCGATATTTGATTTTGTAGGAAGTACAACTTGTTTAATGTGGTTCTGCTAGAACTGCTAAAATGTTTTTTAATGGGTGATTTTTGTCAGTCTTGATGTGTGAATGTGTTGGTTGTGTCCTATGGGTGTGTCACGTTGTGGCTAAGAGCTAATCTATCCGTGTGTTGGGAAGATGTGTAGGGTATTTTAAGTTACAGTGTTCTACTCCTGTACTCATCAATTAGCACAGCCAGGAGAGAATGTAGAATTGGAGTGTTGTTTGAATTCTGTGGGGACAGTTGCTTATGTTGCCTTGTCCCTGCCGGTATAGTGTTTGCAAGCCTCTAAATAAATTAATGGAAACTTAACCTTATTCAACTGAAAGCGTCTTCTTTCTTTCAGTTAGCTATCTCTTTTTGCACTATCAATCAGAAAAAAGGGTGGTAAACAATGAACGAACGAACCATGATCTGCCATCAGGTTATCCAACTCCTTTTCACCTATTATTATTCAGAGATCGTGGGGAACAATTGTCAGAGAACGAGCATGACCAAGCAAAATACGGGCTACAATATTCATTTTGCTCCCATGGAAAATCCCTTTCCGACACATCTGAATTTGTTATCTGATGTGTTACGTTGTATCCGATTTCAAAGTACCAACGTGTTTCAAAAAATACCTACCCACGTGAAAATATAGGGACCTTTCGTTTCGCATGACAAGTCGAAAATGCCATTGACATTAGCGGCAGGACGAAAAACGCTTCCCAGCAGGAAGAGTCCGAATGCTGCAGCAAAGAAGCCTCGTTTACAAGAGTTATAGTAACCGACAACCGGGTTACCACAAGCAAAGCCTCATTTAGGACCGTCAGGTGTTTACTAGAGGCGTATCACACAATTGCTGACTTGACAGTTGATCACTCTAACTCCCACCCTTGAAACCACAACAATTCCACAATAACGATCACCACAATAACGCCTTGACTCTCCGATACTCTCAAGACAAGTACTGTATATTCTCCACCCTTCTCACCTTTCAATGTGCTCACCAGTGGCTCCTTCCCCGACATGGTGGCACACGTGCACCCGCTGATCCCGGACAGCGAGAAACCCCAGGACACCAACTTACCCAGAGCACGTCCCCTCTCTGCCCCGCCCCCAACAACACCACCTACACCTTCTGTCTCCGGACCTCCAGCAGCCCCACCCTCTAAAGACTGTTCCTCCTGTTGCTCAGCTCACGTGCCATCGGCGCCCCTCCCTACAGGTACGTCCCTTCTTAGGGTTAATACGTGACAATAAACATAAAAAAGGGACACATTTTCGGATTCCATCTTCCTCCACTACACCATTTGTGGTGGCAGTGTTTTCCTTTCTCTCTTTCCATACGCATCAATATCGACCACACCTCCTTAAACACCCATTCAACAAATAGTGTTGTTCTAACCGCCCAGAGCCCTGTTAGTCTAATAAAAGTGTGATTGTATTTACATAACGCTTACTACCCCTGACGAGGCGTTGAAATACCTAGCTTACTGACTGACAGCACAGAGCATAAATGCTGGAAGAACGCTCATTTCGAATTCTGCCACAAAGAAATTGGCAGCAAGGACAAACGTGACAGTAACTCTGTTATTGGCTTACTTGATTGGTAATCGGGAGGCTGCATCATAAATATTTATTGAGATTAAGATGACTTCCGCAGAGATTTTTGTGTACTAGGCCATTTCCCGGAGATGATAATAATGGTGAAATAAAATGTGGTTAATGTGCTCGCTGGCAAGATCTCAGTCACAGTTTTGACTCCTAAAGTAACGTAGAGCGTTAATGTGCCTACTGTGAAGCACTCCGTGTAACGTACAGATCACAGATTTGTATTTTATATAGATGGCTCTGCAGGTTGCCGCTTTTGTCAGAGAACTTTTTGTTACTTGCAGTTCATAAGCTGGAATTCTGTGAATATAGCACAGTAAAATATGAACCAACAACAAGGAGCTGCATGCAAACTTCAAGGCATGGGTTTAGAACCACATTGTTTTTTTCTAAATCTTTCATCATTCTAAGGTTGCTAAAAAGGTTTCCTTTGGGTAGTAATAAAGACTTTTTAGTGTAGACAACCTGAACCACCACGTTACATTTTAAAACCTGACTTTCTGTTTTCCCCAGACCATGCACTGCTAACATGTAATTCCTATCAGTGGGGATGATGTGTGACCCTTACACCTTATAACCCTCATTGTCTTATGTACCAATTCTTGTATATTGGTTTAAATACTTTTTAAATTTATTGTCTCTGTATGTGTGTGATGTAAAGTGCTCTGACACCCTTACACTATGATGAGTAGCACCATAACAGAATTCAAATAAAAAATAAATTAGTGCTATTTAAATCATTAGTGTAATTACTCATACAAAGAGATACATCTAACATTCTTACTTGGGTGGGTATATCTTACATACAGAAGTTGAACGAATTCAAAAACATTTCCCAAATCATAGTTTCTCTTAAGAACTTGTGATGAGACAACAAGCCGTGTGCCTTTGTTTCTCTCCATATCATTGGTTTCTAGGTGTTAGGCTGCAGATAGTTCACAGCCAGGAGGATACTCAAACAAAAGGAAAGCTGATGTCCCTTTAAATGAGGTACTTGGTTTGAACCCAGCTGGAAGTGAAAATAAGAAAGCCCCCGCACCACCTGCAGGTTGTTGCTCTGAATGGAAAGCAGACAAAGGGTGGGTGCTGCTAAATGTGTCCAGATGCCAGCAAATTACACCGGGAGAGATTCAGCATATTTCACTGGGGCCAGGCCGGATCCAGATTCCACATCAATGGCTCCCCAATTGGGATGAAACTGGATCCCCCTCATTTCCTGCACTGATAGTAGCATGACCCACTACACTTCCCAAGGTCCTGTAGGTAGACAGTTATCCAGTGAGACCTCAGTAATCATCAACAATGAACAGTCAGCATACCTCATAAGAGCATCGGCTTCAGCATGGGTGGCATGAACTCAAAAATTATTGGTCATATCAGCTACAATGAGGCCAGTGGCTGTGTTATCCTTCGGATGTACTGCCTGGTCTGAACTGCAGGGCACCCTTAGCTGAAAATAGATGTACTGGGGATATAGCACCATGGTTTGAAAAAGCGATCCTGTATTTCACTGCCAACAGACCCAGCCTCAATCTAAACAGGGGCCTTCGACGCCCATGTAGGAGGGTGCAGTGTGAGACGGTGTTCCCCTGTGGTAGAATTCCAGGGGTTCCCAGGAACCTTCGTGGCCCCCTCCTAGGGGATGCATTGAGGGTGCACTCACTGAGTCACCACTTATGTGACACTAAATCAGTGTGCTACCTGATTATTTGTTTTGGCTTCCGTAATATGGCATGGGACAGAGAGTCAAAGATGTTTCTCATTTACCTGAGAACATGCCAAAATGCCACTGGGAGAGCCCCACTCTTTTGGGATCATGTCAGCCCACATTTAGCACTGCCAAAATCCATATTACAGAAATGGCTGAATATGCATCTGCAATGCCTTCTTAAATAGCAAAGTACCCCTCAGGCCCATTGATGTCCGGCAGCTGTCAATCAATCATTCAATTGTAGAGCACGGCACTGTCACCCCTGAGGGTATCTGTGTGCTGGGGTGCGAGGTCTCTGTCATGTCGTGAACGATGTCTCGTACAACCCACAGGACGCCCAAACCCAGAAGCCCAATTTTCAATTGTAATAACCCCTTTTTCCAGTCAAATCAGACATACAAACCTTGACAGATATATATCCATGTAACTGAGTTTTATGTATTAAGACATATTCATATAGAAATTCTATAATGTATGCTGCAGTAAAGGAAATACATCACTGGGCATGAACACGTTTATCAATTCAGGGTTTTCAGTGGTTTGTTATCATGTTCTGTTTTTAAGTAGTACTCTAAAGAAGCCTATTGTCTGTGCAGATGCTATACAAAAACAGCTAAGTTAGATATTATTGCACATAGAAATGTGAACATAACATTTACCTGGTCTAATGTCACATATTAAGGAGTAGTCTAGTGTTTAAGTGACACAAGGTGACAAAAGAAGAAACCCTTCATTGGTACTTTTAAAAATACTGTTTTCAACTAGTAAAACAAATGTTTTGAGTGCATTTACTCAAAGTGCTTCGCTGAGTGTCAAGATAGCTTTCACCTGCATCTATATGCATCTTTCTGGCAGCCTATTCTTATGCTAACCTGTTCAATAATATTCCATGTTCTTTTACCTATCACAAGTAAGCAGAGCCTAGAGGTGAAAGGGTCTTTCTGAACTGTCCTATTTGGCACACATTATAGATGGACACCATTGCCTTTCCTCTCGGCCTCTAGGATGTCAGGCCAGATTTAACAAGCCCCATTCACAAATTATTAGTGGGGATCAGGCTCTACGGCCCAGCAAAACCTGATGCTGGCAGGCAAAATCCCTTCTATTTTTTCTCTCTTTATCAGTGTAGGAGATCTGCCTTTTCTGCATTGTCACCTTGGATTTTAGCTTTCGCTGGGTCCCACTTTTCTTCACTGGCTTTAGAACTCTGTGCACTTTACCCCTGCTAACCAGTGGTAAAATGCCTATGCTCACCTTAAAATATGGTTGAATAGGCATACTTTTCATTGGTATATTTAACTTGTCTGTAAACTCCTAGAATATGGTGTAAAAAGTTGACCTGGGACTTGGAAGTTAAATGTCACTTGTGAAATGCAGCACATATTGTGCCATCCACTAGTGTGAAAAGGAAAACATGGCTTCAGGCCTACCATTGTAGCCTGACTGCTGCCGTTTAAACCTGCAGTGCAACCTGTTAAAATAACCCTTTTTGACAGGTAAAAACGAGTTCACAAGATAGGGTGCATGGTATTTAAAATTGAGAGATGTGGAAAAATAATATTACCATTTCCCTAAAGTGGCAAGGCCCTAAAATATATTTTCACACTGGCAGGCCTAGGTGTCCTATGTAGAAAACCAGGCTACAGATTAAAAGACTAATACTGTATCACAGGAATGTGATCAGCTACAAAAATGATTAAACCACTGTTTTAATAGTATTAAAATCCCAATTCAATGGTGAAGGAGGATCTTTAATAAATATGAAGGAAAAGTAACTTTTAGAAAGTTATCCTTTACCTGCCTGAACTGTTAGACTGCTAATTAGCATAATCTTTTGCCAGCTCTCAGCCTGTGCTCAACCTCGAATAGATGTGAAAAAGATGTGCAATGTTTCCTATAAACAAACAATAGGCAAACTGAAATGGGCAGAGATGATTCCTCTGAAATCCACAGATTATGCAGGGAGGGGGCAGTGGGAATCCTTTTTGACACTAGGGTCAATCCCTGCTTGACAGGTCTGTGGAGTCACATGTAATACTTATGGCAAACTTGAAATCGAGTGAACAGGATGCAAAGACAAGTCTCATGGACCCACTGTCTGGTTGCTGAAGGACCCTGCTTTTGTCCTACCTGTCTTCTGTTCAGTGTTAGGTGTGGAAGGACTCTAGGATTACCATAGTGCACTCCACACACACACACACCCAGTCCTCAGAGCCCAAGGATAGTGTGGCCAAAGACTTTCACAATCTTGAAATGCCCTGACACATGGCATTTTGTTATTAATATTTTATGCAGTATGCATTTAAAGTACAAACAACATAAAGCCAAACAGTGCAACATATGGCAGATGTAGCATGTAATCCGTTTGAATGTACATCAACGAGCCACCCACTACAGCAGTATAACCCAGTGGAGATAGCTGCATTCACACTCCACACCCCTAAGAGAGGTCCGAGATGGTCAGGAAATAGGTAGTAAGGGGACCCCATATGTCCTTAGGTGGTGAAGGCACCAGCAGTTCCTCAGCATAGAGTTCCTATTACTCTTTGCAGTATACTATATCCAATTGCCATTAGCCATTATGGTTTAGTAGGTGCCGCACATTTGCCCCAGTATATCGCACCTCTCCTCTTAACCAGTAATAGTGCCACTGCTATAAGTCCACGGTTCACCGCCTGCAGATCTTTAACTAAACCAAGCAGGCACATGTGCGGGCGGCACGCCACAGGTTTCAGTGCCATGTCAGCAAGGGCCTCAGTGACTTGCACCCAAAAGTGCTTTATGGGGGGACAGGACCATGCCAGATGCAAGAAGTCGGCATCAGGCGCCTTGCACCTCAAACAGTTAGCATATTCTCTCAAACCAAATTTACATAATTTAGCCAGTGTATAATACATTTGGTGGAGATATTTGAAATAAATTATACGTAAATTACAATTAGTTATAAGCATACTAGTTGGTGCACAACAGAGTGCCCAACCAGTCAGCTCCAATGATGGATTAAGCACCGCATTCCATTTCTCCAGCGCCGTATCAGGGGCTGTCGGCCTATCATTTTGTACTGAGACATATAACTTGATAACGAGTCCCTTGCACAGGGTGCTAGTCAGTAAAGCATGCAGTACATGGAGAGTGGGGGGTTTCCCCGGGCATTGAGGGTATAATTCACGTCTGGCGGCACAGAGAATGAAGTACATGAAAGTCAGCAACGGGGTGTGACGCTATGTGTATGAGATGACTTCTACAGCAATGAAGGTCCCCCCAAGTAGATGTCTCCCATAGTTTTCAAACCTGCCTTGCCAAGGATCTCCAGAGTTTGTGGTTCTTGTTGAACCAATATGGCCGGGTAGAATACCAGGGAGTGCTGGGAAGTACCAGGGTCCCCAGGTAGGTGCCACGCTCTTGTGGTGCAATCTACTGTGTTGAAATAGGTCCTAGCAACATGAGTGCTGTGTGGCAGGATAACATTCAAAGGGAGAGGGCTGGCATCATCATGTTCAACCGCTAAGTGTGGAATGTAATCATGGTGGAGGTACCAGTAATGTGCAAAATGGGCTTGCGCACACAAGTAATAGAGATCCAAGTCTGGCGCGTTGATCCCCCTTGCATATATGGTAAGGTCAGCGTGCCCCAACAAATCCTAGGTTGTTTTTCTGCCAATGCCAGTGTTATCAAGTGTGTTCGGAGCGTTTTGAAGGAATGTTGCAGTAGCACTATAGGGATGTTAGTAAACAGATAAAGAAACTTAGGTAGTAGCACTATTTTCCTGACAGCCACTCTGTCTGCCATATACAGCGGTAACCTAGATCATCTGTGTACTTGATCTTCAAGTTGCGACATGGCCCTACCATAATTATATTGAAGCACCAGATCTGGATCTTTATGGATCCAGATCCCTAAATATTTCATAGGGTCAGTGCTCCATAGTAAGGGGAACTCCAATGTGGGGTTTAGTGTTTGGAGTCAAGGGGAGGAAAATGCATTTGGACAATTAATACTCAGGCCCGAATTGTGACCAAATTGTATATATTCGCGTTTAATAGGTTCCAAGTAAGTGACGGGGTCTTTCACGTATAACACCATGTTGTTCCATGTAGTGAAACACCTACGGGCCGCAGTGTAAATTGTAATGCGGAGGCTGCATGTCTTTGACGGACAACGTACGATAGTGGCTTTAGAACAATTGCAAATAGTAACGGGGATAAAGGGCATCCCTGCTTAGTGCCCCTATGGGTGAGCATCACAGTAGATGCAGACCCATTAATCTGTATCCGAGCAACCGGGTCAGTGTATAACAAGCAAATCCATTGCAAGATGGTCGGTGGGATGCCCATGCGGCTCAGAATTGTAAACATGTATTCCCATTCAATGAAATCAAAGGCTTTAGCAGCATCCAGGAATACCGCTGTGGCTTCCAGGAAGGGGTTCAATTGATGCAGTAATGCAAAAATTGTGCGTAAATTATGTGTAATGGAGCGGGTCGGGATAAATCCAGATTGATCTGGTAGCACTAAGCTAGGGAGGAGAGGCTGCAGTCGGGTTGCTAATATTTTAGCAAGGATCTTTACATCTGTGTTGAGTCGAGAGAGTGGTTGGTAGGACTCACAGTACTCTGGTGTCTTATTGGGCTTTAGTAGTGCAACAATCAGTGCCTCCCTGAGGGAGGGCAGCAAGAGACGCTTATTGTATGCTTCTTCATATAGTGCTTGGAGATGTGGTGCAAGGTTAGAGGCAAATTCTTATTACAATTCACTTGTCAAGCCATCGAGGCCTGAGGCTTTACCACTGGGCAGTGTGCATATGGCATCTTTTATTGTAAAAGGTTGAGCAAGATATTCTCGCTGGCCAGCAGGAAGCCATGCCAAAACATTATTATCTAGATAGTCTGCTATGTCACCTGCTGAAGCAGAGTTTTGTACGCCATAGAGGCGCGTGTACAAGTGAGGGAAGCTCGCTAGGATAGCGGGTGTGCCATAGTGATCCATACCATCAGGGGAGGTATTCTTAACGATGTGGGCGTGGGCTCAATGTTCTTTCAACTTAGCAGCCACACTGCACCCCAGGTGACCCCCCTCTCCAAATGTCCTTGCCACATAGCACCTGGAAAATTACCATATTTCTTGCGCAGCGTTGTCATTGAATTTAGTAATCTGCTTGTGAATAGCAGCAAGAATGGAGGGGTGGGGATTGCACTCATAGTCCCGCTCAAGGGTATGCAGTGTCTGCTATATGGCCTGTATTTGTGTACATAGTAATTGCAGTATGATACCGGTCTACGTACTGATACATACCCCCCTGATAGTGGACTTGAAGGACTCCCAGAGTGTGTCCACACCCTCCACAGAGCTTACATTATCAGTAAAGTATGCATTGACAAATGAGTGCAACTTCTCCTGCAACATGGGGTCCAAGAGGGCCGTCGTCTGGAATCACCACTTGAACTGTGTGGGGGTATGAGTAGGGATCTCCAACGTGAGTAGCATCGATGCATGATCTGATAAGGTCTTTGGTAAGTGTGATAAGTCGGATGCCCAAGCACAGACATCCCGGGTCGCCAACCAATAGTCCAGGCGGGATTACGACCCGTGGACAGAAGAAGTAAACGTACCCTCTCGCCAAGTGGGATGTCAGAGTCTCCAGAGGTCAACAATCCCATGCTCCGCCATTCCAGCCCGGAGAATATTGGTGGATTGTTTGCCATGCCAATCCGTTGATACAGACTGGTCAAGCACAGGGTCCAGGTATGTATTCAGTTCCCCTCCCCATATAATGGTGGTCGTTGTGAGCTTGAGGAGCTGGTTCCAAAGTGCCATGTAAAAGTCAAGGGCCATCCACATTTGGTCCATATATGTTCACTAGAGTGACAGGTGTGCTGCAGGGGACTCCCAGTACAATCGCGTATTGGCCATGGTCATCTTTTAATAATAATGAATAATAATAATAATAATGGCACTTATACAGCACAACAGCTACCTCCAACAGAGGTGTCCCGGCACTATAGCGGAAGTCAGGTAGGGAAAAAGCTGGACAGGCGCTAATCCTGGCTAAACAGCCAGGTCTTCAGGGTCTGCCTGAACTCCTGTTCCATCTCCACCCCACGCATATGTGCTGGCAGGGCGTTCCAAAGCTTGGCTGTCTTCAATGTGAAAGATCTGCCTCCCACTCGAGATTTGGCAAAACGGGGTACACAGAGCAAATGCTGGGAGTTAGATCTTAAAGTGCGTTTAGATTGGTAAGGGCGTAGCCTATGACTGAGGTACCTAGGTCCCTTATTATGTAGGGCACGATGGGCTAAGGTTAAGGACTTAAACTCGATCCCTTTTGCAACTGGGAGCCAGTGCAGTTTCCTAATATGTGGGGAGATATTGTGGAGGAATGGTACCCGGTGGATAAGTCTTGCCGCAGCATTTTGCACCATCTGGAGTCTATGGATCAGATATAGAGGAAGGCCAAGGTAAAGACTGTTTGCGTAGTCCAGCTGAGATGTCACTGTAGCATGGACTACGATCCTACGACTTTCTTCAGGTAGAAGGTGCAGGAATTTCCTAAGGCTTTTTAGTTTCCCGAAGCAAGACGACGTGATGTGCTGGACCTGAGTTTCAAAGGAGAGATCCGAGTCCCACTTGATGCCCAAATTCCTAGCAGATTTTACTGGGCTTGGGGGGGAACCCAGTACCGCTGGCCACCATAGTCCAGCTTGCGGTGGAGAGACCTGGCCGAAAAATAGGACCTCGGTCTTATCCGCATTTAGTTTAAGTTTGTTCAGATTCATCCAGCATACGATATCCTTTAAGCACCCTGATAGTCTGGCGAATGAATCCTCAGAGTGGTCTTTGAAAGAGAACACCAGCTGGGTGTCATCTGCATAGGAGACAGCTTTCACTTCCCAGGAATTAATAATGGTAAAGAGAGGCGCCAAGTAAATATTAAAAAGCAAAGGGCTAAGGGCCGATCCTTGTGGCACGCCGTACCATTATAGTTTAGGGTCCGATTGATACGGTTGGAGAAAGACTCTTTGAGATATATAAGTAAGATAAGATCTAATCCAAGCCAGAGCCGTATCCTGTATCCCTACTTGCTGAAGTCTTTCCAAAAGAATGAGGTGCGAGACCGTGTCAAAGGCCGCCGATAGATCTAGGAGGATCAGCATCGCCGATGCCCCTGCATCTACCGACATTCTCACTGACTCTGCAACCTCCACCAAAGCTGTCTCAGTGCTGTAGCCTGATCGAAAACCGGACTGAGTATCCTGAATGATATCGTGCTCATTTATAAAATTGGTCAGTTGTCTTTGGACCAGTTTCTCTAGCATTTTAGCTGGTGCAGGTAACAGCGACATAGGTCGGTAATTGCCCATCTCCTTGGGATCCGCATTCGGTTTTTTAAATAATGGAAGGAAAAAAAGCATGCTTCCAGATCTCAGGGAAGATGCCAGAGGATAAAGATGTATTCCAGATCAAGTTTAAGGCTGGGTAATAGAAAAGGATACCCCTTTTTAACTAGGATCATGACACTCCTCGAATAAGAGGAGTAAGAGGAGGCTATCTTATGCGCAGCCCAGTGTGTGCCCATTGTGTGTTCAGCTTGTGTCAGATGTGTTTCTTGCAGAAACGCAACATGCATGTTGTGGTGATCTAAATGAGCTAGCACCTGTCATGTATTTCACGGGTTGTTACTGCCCCGCACATTCCATGTTAAGAGCGAAATGCGACCCCGGGGTGGGACTATCATGTTATCATAGTAGAACAGTCTGCAACATTACAGTGGCAACATAGACAACAAAAACCCATCCCACCCTCCACCACATTAGCATCCCAATCATGCCAACAACATTCCCACAACCCAAAAACAACAAATGAAAAGGATACATGGAATCCTGTGTCAAAGTAACAACAAATTCCCCAAACATCAATAACTCTCAGGGTGCTTCCGTAGAGGTCCACCAGAAGCCCAGTTCAGCCTCCAGAGTCCAGAGGTGGCCAGGAGAAGACAGGAGAGATTTGGTCATGACAGCTGAGTCAGGGGTGGATGTAATAAACCAGGACTCGCAGTGCTCTGAAACAGGGCCCAAGTATCAGTGAGCTCAGACAGTCGGACAGTCTGTGTTGCAGAGGGAATCACAAGGGTTCAATGTTTGTTGTCATCCATAGCAGATTCAGATGGACCCCCTTGGTGGGGCAAAAGCATCTTAAGATGTTCCATTGCCGACTTGGGAGTTGCGCATATTTTCTGGTGCCCGCGATGGTCAATGTGGAGGCGCAGCGGGTAGAGCAGAGCATAGGTTATTCCTGCCTTTTGCAGTTGCCTCTCAATGAGCAGAAATTCTCTGCGGGCCGCCTGCACCGCTGCTAACAAATCCGGAAAGAAGGCGATGTTGTTGCCCTGATAGGTGATATCCCCCTCTCAAGGGCCAGCTGGAGGACCGAGTCAGTCTCTATAATTCAGCAGCTTCGCTATGATGGGACACGGAGGGGCAACCGGAGGCAGGCGCACCATGAGAGAGCGGTGGGCCCATTCCACCACAAGCAAGTTCTAGATATTTTCAGAACCGATAAGAGAGGTCAACATAGTCTCCACACATTGTTCCACCCTGCTGGTATTAGTCGATTCGGGGATAACGCTGATTCGCAGGTTATTGCGACGGGATCGACACATAGCATTTTGGGCCTGTTTGCAGTAAGGCAAACAGGAACTACTGAAAATGTGGGTAGGGTTGGCCCTGGGAACTTTTAGCTAATTGGTTAAGGTGTGCTCAGGAGTCATTCCGACCCATTAGCTAGTGCTAGCCATAAATGCGGCATCCCCTGGCAGCCTCTTCAGAAAACTTTCTGGACCTGTGGAAGATCAAAATTTGACTGGTCCTGCTGTCTGGAACCTGAGAGGAGCCCTGAAGGACTGGACCTGCTCCCTCTTGTACTCAGGACACACAAGTGGACTCCAGGGATCAGTTGGCTGACCTCCTGTGTGGTTACAGTGAGACAACAAGCTGAATGAGGCCTTTCCTAGAAGTACCCTCTTGACCAGTGGCATCTGTACTGGACAATGCTGTTGGCTTCTGCCCTACACCATGTGACTCTAAAAGTGTCTCTCCAGAGGTCCTTCCTGGGGCCTTAGAAGTGTTCTTCTGTGGTTGGTTGGGACTTAAAAGACTAAGAGCCTGATTTGAATCCTGGCGGACAGCCCCTGGGTTCACAGGGCAATAGAGTAAATCACTCCGTTGCCCTGGTGGAAGGACTGCCCACCAAATTTACAAATGACCGCCTAGCTGGTAGGCATTTAAAAAAGCATTGGCAGGAGCTGTCTTCACGGCGGTTCCTGTCAATACATTTTACTGTTTGTAAGCAGAATTCTTGAAAGAAAGAAAAAAAAAATCCCGAAACAGGAAAAGAAGAAAATGCCCCCTGGTCATGGGAGGCTTCTCCCATGGCAGGGAGAGCATTAGAATGGTTTTACTGTTCCTTATTGCTAGGTTTTATCTGGTCATTGTGACTGCTCTCCCCCAGCATAGCTCCACCACTAAGTGCTGCCCTCTGAGCCCCTGAGCTCACAGTTGCAGGGTGTTCGAGGCCCTACTCCACCCTCAGGCTCCTGCCTGTGCCTCATCCCTGGTGGTCCAGTGGGAGAATACTCTGCTGTTCTGCTGTTCTGCCTCTGCCTCTCTTGCCTCTTTTTCTCTTTCCGTTCCTTCTCTTTTTTTTCTCTTTCCTTCGTTGTCCTTCTGTCACTTTTCTCTTTTTCTTTTTTCACTCTTTCCTTCATTTTTCCTTCGTTTCCCCTGCAGCCCCCGCCATCGCCATTCCCGACGGATACAAGATCTTGCGCAAGGACTGCCCCATCGGTCCAGGAGGAGACATCGCCGTCATCCACAAAAATACCCTCCACATGACCACCCGTCCGGATGACACAACGACCCTCATGGAGCACCTCCACTTTCAGATTCAGACCAACCCCAAAATGACTCTCCGCGGAACCCTCATCTACAGGCCGCCTGGCCCACGTGCTCCCTTTACGGATGCCATCACCGACCTCATTGCATCCCTCGCCCTCGCATCCACAGACTACATCCTACTCGGAGACCTAAACTTGCACCTGGACAACTACAATGACTCAAACAGTGCCTCCCTCCTAGAGAACCTCGCCAACATAGGACTGAAACAACTAGTCACTGCCCCCACGCACACAGCGGGACACACACTCGACCCTGTCTTCACCGGAGGAAACAGCACCTCCTACAGCCACACCACAGAACACCACTGCATCCACTTCTCCTTCAAAAAACCCACCGTACAAAGCATGCCCACTGCCTCCCCCACAGAAGCTGGAACAAAATCACCGAAGACCAGCGCACCTCTTCCTTTGTCAGCACCCCACCACTGACTACGTCAGACGCAACACCGCAGCACGCAACCTCCACCGCTGGATCACGAACTGCGCTGACACACTTGCCCCCCTCAAGAAAGCCACCACAAGACACAGCAAGAAAGCAAGCTGGTTCACCCCTGCACTCCTAGAATCCATACGCTCCTGCAGATGACTCGAAAAGACATGGAGGAACAACAAAACCCCGGAAACATTCTTCGCCTACAAAGCAGCCACCACCGCACACCAACAACTCATCAAATCCACAAGGATGAAATGCCTCCAAGACAGAATCCTCACCAACGCACCCAACACCAAAGAGCTCTTCTCCATTATCAAGGAAATTACCAAACCCTGCAGCGAAACAGACATCCCACCCTCCCAAGACCTCTGCAAACAGACTCAGCACCATCTTCCACCACAAGATCAAGATGATCTACGACAACTTCGACAACCAAGACCATCTCACCGCTCCAGCTCCCCCTCATGCGACGCCACCCAACAGACCCTGCACAAATCGATCCCACTCACGACAGAAAACACCTTGAAGACCATGAAAAGCATTCACTCCAGAGCACCCTCAGACCCCTGCCCACACCACATCTTCCATAGAGCCGCATCGGCCATCACACCCGAACTACGTCGGATAATCAACTGCTCCTTCAAGACTGCCACCTTCCCCGACGTCTGGAAACATGCCGAAGTCAACCCCCTCCTGAAGAAACCCTCCGCGGACCTGACGGACCTCAAGAACTTCAGGCCCATCTCCCTGCTTCCCTTCGCAGCCAAGGTCATCGAAAAGGCAGTCAACACCCAGCTAACAAACTTCATCAAAGCTAACAACGTTCTGGACATCTCCGAATCCGGACTCCGAAGCAACCACAGCATTGAGACTGCCCTACTCGCCGGCACCGACTACATCCACCCCATCCTCGACCAGGGCGAAACGGAAGCCCTCATCCTCCTGGACCTCTTGGCTGCATTCAACACCGTCTCCCACCGCACCCTAGCCACCAGACTCCACGACGCTCGCATCTGTGGCAAGGCTGGATCTGCTCCTTCCTCACCACCAGAACTCAGCGGGTCAGACTCCCTCCCTGCCTCTCGGAACCAACAGAGAACAACTGTGGAGTGCCCCAGGGCTCCTTCCTCAGCGCCACCCTCTTCAACGTCTACATGGCCCTCCTTTCAACCATCATCAGGAACCACGGGCTCAACTTCATCTCCTATGACACCCTGCTGATCCTCTCCCTCACCAACGAACCCAACATCACCAGATACAACTTCCAAGAAGGGATGAAAGCCATCGCCACCTGGATGAAGAACAGCTGCCTGAAACTCAACTCAGAAAAGACAGAAGTCCTCTTCCTTGACACCACCCCCTCCGCATGGAATGACTCCTGGTGACCCTCCGCCCTCGGAAATCCCCCAACCCCGACGGACCACACACAAAACCTCGGCATCATACTAGACTCATCGCTCACAATTAACTGCCAAATCAATGCAGTCTCCTTGACCTACTTCAACACCCTCCGCAAGCTTCGAAATACTTTCAGATGGATCCCAACCGAAACCAGAATAACTGTCCTGCACGCACTCATCAGCAGCAGACTGGACTACCGCAACGCTCTCTATGACGGAATAAACAAGAAATTCCTCCGTAAACTCCAGACTATCCCGAACGCCGCAGCCAGACTGATAGTCAACATCCCCCCTCACAGCCACATCACCCAACACCTCCGCGATCTCCACTGGCTTCCAGTCGAAAGAAGAATAACCTTCAAACTCCTCACCCACGCATACAAGGTCCTTCACAAGACCGGACCTGCATACCTGAACAGCCTCCCCTCCTTCCATGCACCCAAAAGACACCTCCGATCAGCCCAGCTTTCTCTGGCCACAGTCCCGCATTTTAGCAAGACTAGAATGGGAGGAAAGACCTTCTCCTACCTCGCAGCCAAAGCCTAGAACACCCCCCCCCCCACCCCCTCCACATCCGGTAATCTCTCACACTGCCCCAGTTCAGGAAGGATCTCAAGACCTGGTTTTTCAGATGAAACCAGCACTCAACAGAGCCCCTCCTTCCCCCCAGCGCCTTGAGACCCTCACCGGTGAGTAGTTGCGCTTTACCAACCCCAATTGATTGATTGATTGATTAAACAGTAAAAAATGACTACATGTCTGTCCATCTAAATTGGGTAGGTGGACATGTAGCCGTTTCTCCGATGACCCTTGCTCCCCAGGGCCGTTGGAGAAGTTTGGCCACAGCGGAGGCAGAGTTGTCTTTGTTGTGGCCAGACATAAGGTCCACCCGCAATTAAATTTGGCTGGCGGACCACTATATTGGTGGGGAGGGAATTCCATCTCCATTGCGACTGAGTACCCTCTCCGCCAATATATAAATCAGGCCCTTTTTTTAAAACTTCTTTTAAGTCAGAGTTGTTCAAAATACAATATTTACAATATTCACAATATTCAGATAAAAGCAGAAAAAAAAAGAAAATAGAGAAAAAGAAAGCAGCAAGAAAGGGAAAAAAATAGAATATCTAGAACTAGAGAGATAGATAGGATAGAAAAAAAATACATAATTATTCACAATTAAAGCATGACAAATCCCAGCAGAGGCTGATCCAGATCTTATCAAACTTTTTGAACGAGAAAAGGCCTCTGACTCTAGCCAATCCTAACTCAGACTCATAGATCTGATGGATGAGGGCACACCATTCATCTGCTTTTGGGGGGAGTCACAGAGACCCATGACCTTGCAATACAGATCTGGGCACAAACTAGTATAATCGTAATTAAGCACTGGATACCTCCCTCATACTCATATTTGACGCCCAACATTATCTCTTTTAGTAGATAACAAAACTTGATGTCCCAAGCTAGAAGACATAAACTTAATCACCCAAGCCCAAAATTCTTGTAAAGCGGGACATAGTGCAAACACATGTACAATATTAGCAGCTGGGAGCTTATACTTGGGGCATCTAGTCTTATCTGAGATAGTATTCACTCACCATCTAGAGATTTTATCTGGAGTGTAATACAAAAAAAGCAGATTGTTCGAAGCTATTGTAGCTTCAAATTAACAGAGTGTACAGGATGATCCAATATCTCTAACGCCCCCTGGATCTCTGAGACTAGGATCTCAGATGAGAGCACTTGGCTTCACTTGGCTGCCAATAACACAGTGTCATCCGTAACAGAGTGAGAGAGGCCTTGGTAGACCACACTGATCAATGGTTTCCTGCCTGATTGATAGTAATACGACGAAAGCTCTGAGCCTTTCATGTCAAGCAAGTATTCACATCGCAACCGGATATAGTCTTTCAATTGTAAATACTTAAAAAAGAAGTGGCGGGAAAGCTCATATGCATCTTGTAGTCCCGAAAAAGAGCAGAGGCCATTCAGATCATACAGTTGGCCCATCGTCTGAACCCTGTACCGCGCCCAAGTCCTACAAGCAGAGGCAGCTCCTCCATGTGGGCGGAGGAGTGTCACCCCACTGCTTTCTCGCAGTGCGAGAAGCAGAAAAATAAAATGGTGTTATAAATACTGTTGGACTTGGCCCTGAGAGTCCTAAAATTTTTCGCTTTTCCCCCTAGCCTCTTTACCATGTGTGAAATGACACCTGCTGCGCAATGGCGTGCGCAGATTTATTTGTGCTGTTGTAAAGAAATGTTACTTTTAAAATGGACGCCATTCCTGTCTGCACATGTGCCGCCTGACTGAGGTGGGTTGGCAGTCTAGTAGTTTGTTTCCCAGCACCCCCTGCTTTTGGAGGGAAGCCTGGCACCCAGGGTGCTCTACTCCTCCCCCTAAACCAGTTGAGACCGGTTCCCCGGGGAACCTTCTGGAAGCTTCCAGCCCTTTCTGGGAGGTGGGGTGAGGGGGATATATAGGGGGGTTGGGCTGCCATGTGGTCGGGCAGGGACAGTGGGGAGCGTGGACTGATTGAGAGGGGACACTCTGCCAGGAGGTACCGCCACATTGGGCCTGTGTGCTGGCCCCTGTGCCCATCTGCACCCCTCCACCGTCCACAGGGCCAGGGAGAGCCCCTTACTGGAGTGTAGACTGCCATGACAGGAGGAGTACCACGTTATGGGGGATGACTGCTTCTAGGAGCTGCGGTCCTGTTCCGATGAGTACCCACTGCCCGTTGATCTGACCCAGTATTGCTGGCCTGCTCACCTACCGCCCGGAATCCAGCACCTGGGGAGCGCTATCCCTTATTGCCAGCTACCTGCTGTCTAGCACCCTGCGAGTATGTGGACTGCCCACGAGAGAAAAGGAGCTGATACCTGAAGCGCTGTGCTACTGAAGCGCTATAGCTGCGCCCCAACTCATCAGACTGTACTTCAAGGAGGTAAGGAGCTGGCCCCTGGAGCGCTGAGGCTGTCACGTGCCCCGAGGGGATCCCTGGTGTGTGTGTGGGATCCCCCCTGCACTGCAGAACGAGGAGCGGGTGCCTACCCCGCATGGCCAGCCTTCACGGGTGCCCACCCCGCGTTATTGTGCCTTTTTCACCTCCTGTAACTAAGCGGGTGCCCACCCCGCGTCTTGCCGGAGGAGACTACTTATGGTAAAAGGCAGCGGGAGCCCACCCCGCTGTCTGCTGAAGGAACGGGTGCCTACCCCGCGTGTGTGCCGTCCAGAGGAGTGGGTGTTGGTCTACTGGAGCCGGGAGGCCACCCCGCACTTCCAAATCCGCCCAGGATCACCGCCGCGGCCCGGGGAGAGGAGGTGCCGCCGACGCGACGCAGGAGACCTGAAGCCGCCTGGAGGTGGGCGGGGCCGCACGACGGAAGCCAGCGTTGGTGTGGCGGGGCTCCCGTGGTGACGAGGGAGCCCCGTGTGGGGAGCGAAGCCAGGCGGGAGCCTACCCCGTGCTGGCCCACACCAGAAGCCGTTGAGGAGCCTCGCGGGCTCCGGAGTAAAGTCCCGGGCCCCACGAGGGGTGGGCCGGGTGAAGAGAGTCCCGGGGTAGAAGAACCGGAGCGGGAGCCCATCCCGCCGGTCCGTGTCCCGCAAGAGGAGCGGGAGGAGTCTGGAGCCTCACGGGCTCACCGTCGAAGTTCCGGGTCCCAGGAGGGGGCCCGGGTGAAGCCGGCAGAGGCGCTGTCATTGGCGGGGCTCCCGTGGTGCAGAGGAGAGCCCTGCGCGCCGCCTAGACCACCAGGACAGGCCCTGGTGATTGCCGCCGAGGAGCGGAGGCCCCCATAGGAGTCCCGGTGAGTGGGGGCTCTGGGGGAACTTCGTGGGTGCCGGGAGGGGCACCAGAAGGGCCCGGTGTGACAGTCTCCACAGCTGCCCCGCGTGGCAGTGGCTAGCTGCACCATTTTGGGGGCAGGAGCAAGGCTTAGAGTCCCAATAGGGGGGGGCTCCACCGGACCAGGGCTCACCTTGGGCACCGCGGTGCCAGTACTCTGTTGGGGGGTGTGTCCGGGCACATTGCCGGTGCCCGCCCCCGGTGCCAGTACTCTTTCTGGGCATGAGTGGATTTGAGTCCAGGAGAGGGACTCCAACGTTCAGCGTGGGGCTCCAGCTGGGCCAGTAATTAGTGGGCCCCATTTCTGCACGGTCGTAACGTGGGGAACATTGGTTTGCATAGCAAGGAGGGCACTACAAAGGGGAAAGGCCTGCTGACGGCCTTCCTGATAATGTCTTATGCCCAAATGTTACCTGATGTTTTCCCCTCAGGGTTGCCATGCTGATGTCACGCCTAATGTTTTCATAGTGATGATGCCTTGGTTATGTGTCAGGCCCACTTTGATTCGTGCAAATGCGATGACGCCTCTAAGTTAATGCTATGCCTCCATGCTCATCTGATGTATGCTTAGATGACGCCGAACGCATATGTTTAGGCCTAATGACATGCCCCATATTACTCCTCATGTATATGTTAGGCCTAAAAGAGGTTGCCTTCTGCTCATGTGGAGGCCTAAGGGCGTCCCTCCAATGCTCTTAGGCTAATGTTCATATGCTGAATGTTTTAACCCTAGGTTACCTGGCTGGTTTTCTGCAAAAGGTACTGATACCTGATCTAAGGGGGTTACGCCTAATGATGTTGCATCTTATGCCAATTGATCACATGTTTGGCCCACTCGGTTTGAGTCTCATGGGAAGACGCTAAGTTAATTTCCTTTTCCCAACAGGTACGGACTGATTACCGTTAGCAATACCTAGGAACTTTCATTGATCCTTTGCAACCTGTGTTGAGGATGTTGGCAGCGGCCCGATTGGCCCTGCCCTGTAAATAGTCCCTTTGTATATGACTACCTGGTGCCAGTTGGCGCCGTGTACACCACTGTGATTATTTGTGCTGAGTTCTGCATAATACATATGCTGTTTTTCACCTAAACTGGTGTGGTCTCCGTTTGTAGTGTGCCTGGTGTGTCGCCTGTGTGTGCTGCGCGGATGCTTTACACAATTCCTCCTGGTTTAGCCCTCCCGCTCCGCGCCACGCTACCCCGTTTCCTACATTGGTGGCAGCGGTGGGATAGGACTTGTGTTTGCGCAGTACCACAGCGACAACTGGTTGCACTGCAAATTGAGCACTTAGAAAATCACAGATTTGGGGATTATCTTTCCTGATTGTACTTTCCTTCTAAAAGGGTTGTGTTTGAATTGTGTTCCCCTGTGGCACTGTGGGTGGTGTATCCCGGGTGTATCTCGCCAAGATGGAGTTAACCTATGATGAGGAGAACATCTGGGAGTACACTGAGGAGGAAGTTACGAATTTCTGCAGGAAAAGGGGGATACCCACAGTAGGCAACATACGCAGGAAATTGTTTCTCTATGAGGCCCTAAAGAGGGGGGAACCCTTAGAGCCCTGCGGGGACCTTTCCGATTACCCCTCCGCATATTTAAGGGATGGATTTGGTAGAGAGCGTGAGGAGGACTCTGAGAGTGAGGGGTCCCAGTCCATAACCCTGGAGTGTGGTGACTTTAAGGAGGAAGAGGATGTTAGGGCAGAGACACCGGTAGCGAATGAGGACACCATAGAGAGGGAGTCCCGTGCTGGGTCCAGCCCCAGGGGCACTGCCCCACCCCTTTCCCTGTCCCGAGAAGAGTGGGTAGATAGGAGGGAAAAAAGGGAGCATCAGCTGGCGCTGGAAAGGCTCAGAGTGGAGCTAGCGCAGCTGAGAGTTGAAGAAAAGAGGCTAGAGACCGAGAGGGTCCTAGCACAGGAGAGAATGGCTGAGGCTGAAAGGGCCTTCGCCAGGGAGAGACTAGCTCAGGGGGGTAGGTTGTCCCCTGAGAGTGGTGTCTGTGGTCTGGATTCACCAGTGAGGGTGGGATCCAGTGGTGGCAGCGAGAGTGAAGCCAGTGCAGGAAGTCCCACTCCCAGAGCCCGGAAGATGGTGCCTGATCCCCAGGAGGAGGGGGGCAGGTTGGAATTTAGGGGCGGCAAGAAACTGTCCCATCAGTCTTGGGGGGAGTATGTGGACGTGTGTTGGACCGCACTGGAGGAGTGGATGGTGTGTGGCGCGGTGACAGATGGGGAAGGGCTGTTCCGCCTGATCATCAGGGAGCATGTGCTCAAGAGTTGTTTTCCCAGGTTGCGCCACCACCTGTTGCAGTGTGGGCTCTCCGACCCCAGGGAGCTTGCACGGGAGGCAGACCTTTGGGTGAGTGCCAAAGAGTCTGAGAGGGCATTGGGGAGTGATCCTGAAGGGAGTGGTGCAGGGATCTTCCAACCCAGCGAGGTGGGAGAGGTGGAGAATAGCCCAGCTAGGTCCCAGGATAGTGAGAGGGTTGTAGGGCCTCACATCCTATCTATAGGAAGGAGTGAGACGGGGAGGTGTCCCGAGGTGCCCCAACCGCAGTCTCAGGGCCTGGAGAGTTCCATAAGGGAACCCCAGATTGGGAGCCTAGGCTGTCCCAATGGGCCATCCATGGAAGGGGATCCCCCAGTGTCAGGAGAACCCGGGGCGTCTGTATTCAGAGCTCCAGGGGTTCTGGGGTCTGCCCAGCCACAGGGTTTAGATCCTGGGCTGGGGTGCCAGGTTCAGGGGCTGCCTGACCTGGAGGGAGGGACACTTGTAATCAAGGTCCCTACCGGTTTCACTTCCAGGGGTACTTCTCCAGGTGGGAGGGTGCGGAACTCTGGAAGGGGGTGCCGAGGGAGGAAGGACTCGCCTCTGGCACTGGCTCAACCACAGGGCTTCGATCCTGGGTTGGGAGGCCCGGTTCAGGTATTGCCTGACCTGACGGGAGGGACGTCTGTAAGCAGTGTCCCCCCGGAGTTGTCTTCCAGGGTACTACTCCAGTTGGGAGGGTGCAGAACTCTGGGAGGGGGTGCAGAGGGAGGGAGGACTCGCCTCTGGCACCGGGGCAACCTAAGGGTTTAGACTCTGGGTTGGTGGATCGGTTGCAGGGCCACGGCCCTGGACGAGTGAGAGAGTGGAGTCTGAGGGTGCCCCGCATAGTAGGAGCGTGCGGAACCCCAGAAGGAGAGAAGGGGGAGGAGAGCCTCGCCCCTCACTTGTAGTCAGCAGGAGAGTGTGGTCCCCAGGTGGGAGGACCAGTGGCAGTTTGGGACTGCACGGAGGAGGAGGAGAGTGGTCAATGGGTACTACGGGCCTGGGGCTACTGCCCCCCACTCTGTGAGACAGCCAGGGCCAGAGACATCTGGATGGCCTAGGGGCCGGTCCTGGCTGCAGCCAACTAGGGGGCACCAGGGGGGTGGCCTAGTTGGTCCAGGAGGAGTTGAGAGAGGGAACCATCGGGTTCCAGAGTGGCGAAGAACCTGCGGGTGCCCCTGCAGTTGTGGGCCCGTGTCCAAGTTTTCTCGTCCTAAGCAGGGAAGCCCATCAAGGCATTGATTGGTCTACCCTGGCTTTTGGCTGGGAGGGGGTCGTGTTGGACTTAGCCCTGAGAGTCCTAAAATTTTTCGCTTTTCCCCCTAGCCTCTTTACCATGTGTGAAATGACACCTGCTGCGCAATGGCGTGCGCAGATTTATTTGTGCTGTTGTAAAGAAATGTTACTTTTAAAATGGACGCCATTCCTGTCTGCACATGTGCCGCCTGACTGAGGTGGGTTGGCAGTCTAGTAGTTTGTTTCCCAGCACCCCCTGCTTTTGGAGGGAAGCCTGGCACCCAGGGTGCTCTACTCCTCCCCCTAAACCAGTTGAGACCGGTTCCCCGGGGAACCTTCTGGAAGCTTCCAGCCCTTTCTGGGAGGTGGGGTGAGGGGGATATATAGGGTGGTTGGGCTGCCATGTGGTCGGGCAGGGACAGTGGGGAGCGTGGACTGATTGAGAGGGGACACTCTGCCAGGAGGTACCGCCACATTGGGCCTGTGTGCTGGCCCCTGTGCCCATCTGCACCCCTCCACCGTCCACAGGGCCAGTGAGAGCACCCTTACAGGAGTATAGACTGCCATGACAGGAGGAGTACCACGTTATGGGGGATGACTGCTTCTAGGAGCTGCAGTCCTGTTCCGATGAGTACCCACTGCCCGTTGATCTGACCCAGTATTGCTGGCCTGCTCTCCTACCGCCCGGAATCCAGCACCTGGGGAGCGCTATCCCTTATTGCCAGCTACCTGCTGTATAGCACCCTGCGAGTATGTGGACTGCCCACGAGAGAAAAGGAGCTGATACCTGAAGCGCTGTGCTACTGAAGCGCTATAGCTGCGCCCCAACTCATCAGACTGCACTTCAAGGAGGTGAGGAGCTGGCCCCTGCAGCGCTGAGGCTGTCACGTGCCCCGAGGGGATCCCTGGTGTGTGTGTGGGATCCCCCCCTGCACTGCGGAACGAGGAGCGGGTGCCTACCCCGCATGGCCAGCCTTCACGGGTGCCCACCCCGCGTTATTGTGCCTTTTTCGCCTCCTGTAACTAAGCGGGTGCCCACCCCGCGTCTTGCCGGAGGAGACTACTTATGGTAAAAGGCAGCGGGAGCCCACCCCGCTGTCTGCTGAAGGAACGGGTGCCTACCCCGCGTGTGTGCCGTCCAGAGGAGTGGGTGTTGGTCTACTGGAGCCGGGATCACCGCCGCGGCCCGGGGAGAGGAGGCGCCGCCGACGCGACGCGGGAGACCTGAAGCCGCCTGGAGGTGGGCGGGGCCGCACGACGGAAGCCAGCGTTGGTGTGGCGGGCCTCCCGTGGTGACGAGGGAGCCCCGTGTGGGGAGCGAAGCCAGGCGGGAGCCTACCCCGTGCTGGCCCACACCAGAAGCTGTCGAGGAGCCTCGCGGGCTCCGGTGTAAAGTCCCGGGCCCCACGAGGGGTGGGCCGGGTGAAGAGAGTCCCGGGGTAGAAGAACCGGAGCGGGAGCCCACCCCGCCGGTCCGTGTCCCGCAAGAGGAGCGGGAGGAGTCTGGAGCCTCACGGGCTCACCGTCGAAGTCCCGGGTCCCAGGAGGGGGCCCGGGTGAAGCCGGCAGAGGCGCTGTCATTGGCGGGGCTCCCGTGGTGCAGGGGAGAGCCCCGCGCGCCGCCTAGACCGCCAGGACAGGCCCTGGTGATTGCCACCGAGGAGCGGAGGCCCCCATAGGAGTCCCGGTGAGTGGGGGCTCTGGGGGAACTTTGTGGGTGCCGGGAGGGACACCAGAAGGGCCCAGTGTGACAGTCTCCACAGCTGCCCCGCGTGGCAGTGGGCAGCTGCACCATTTTGGGGGCAGGAGCAAGGCTTAGAGTCCCAATAGGGGGGGCTCCACCGGACCAGGGCTCACCTTGGGCACCGCGGTGCCAGTACTCTGTTGGGGGGGGTGTCGGGGCACATTGCTGGTGCCCGCCCCCGGTGCCAGTACTCTTTCTGGGCATGAGTGGATTTGAGTCCAGGAGAGGGACTCCAACGTTCAGCGTGGGGCTCCAGCTGGGCCAGTAATTAGTGGGCCCCATTTCTGCACGGCCGTAACGTGGGGAACATTGGTTTGCATAGCAAGGAGGGCACTACAAAGGAGAAAGGCCTGCTGACGGCCTTCCTGATAATGTCTTATGCCCAAATGTTACCTGATGTTTTCCCCTCAGGGTTGCCATGCTGATATCACGCCTAATGTTTTCATAGTGATGATGCCTTGGTTATGTGTCAGGCCCACTTTGATTCGTGCAAATGCGATGACGCCTCTAAGTTAATGCTATGCCTCCATGCTCATCTGATGTATGCTTAGATGACGCCGAACGCATATGTTTAGGCCTAATGAGATGCCCCATATTACTCCTCATGTATATGTTAGGCCTAAAAGAGGTTGCCTTCTGCTCATGTGGAGGCCTAAGGGCGTCCCTCCAATGCTCCTAGGCTAATGTTCATATGCTGAATGTTTTACCCCTAGGTTACCTGGCTGGTTTTCTGCAAAAGGTACTGATACCTGATCTAAGGGGTTACGCCTAATGATGTTGCATCTTATGCCAATTGATCACATGTTTGGCCCACTCGGTTTGAGTCTCATAAGTTAATTTCCTTTTCCCAACAGGTACGGACTGATTACCGTTAGCAATACCTAGGAACTTTCATTGATCCTTTGCAACCTGTGTTGAGGATGTTGGCAGCGGCCCGATTGGCCCTGCCCTGTAAATAGTCCCCTTGTATATGACTACCTGGTGCCAGTTGGCGCCGTGTACACCACTGTGATTATTTGTGCTGAGTTCTGCATAATACATATGCTGTTTTTCACCTAAACTGGTGTGGTCTCCGTTTGTAGTGTGCCTGGTGTGTCGCCTGTGTGTGCTGCGCGGATGCTTTACACAATTCCTCCTGGTTTAGCCTTCCCGCTCCGCGCCACGTTACCCCGTTTCCAACAAATACCATCTTACGTTTCTGCTTTTTGCGCTGCGAGAAAGCAGAAGGGTTTGGTTGGGGGCGGGCGGGTGGGCGGTCCTGCTCTAGGGCAGGGGAGGAGTGGCTTGCCCACTCTGAGGGCGCTGACTGTTTGGTCGGCCCCAGGGCCGACCAAACCAGTCATACGCACTCTGCCTTTTCTCCATGTAGGCTGCATGCAGCCTACATGGAGAAAAAGGCCTCACCATAGACGCCTGTGTGGTTGGTGTCCCAAACAATCACAACGCTGCAATTGCAGCGTTGTGATTGGCTTAGGGGAGGGGAGGGAGGCTGCCTGCTTCCTGTGAGGAGCAGAGAAGCACAGACGACGCGGTACCGGACAGGGTAAGTTAACTTTTTTTTTTTTTTTATTAAACCTCCCTCCGCGTGACCCCTCCCCACATGACCCCCCCCCCACTCGCGAGTCATGACGGCCATGACTGCCTACAGGTTGAATCGGAAAAACTGATGGGTAGGCAGGATTATCCCAGAGCGGTGTATCTTTGTTTTGAAAGGCTATTGAATATTCAGAACAGATCTCCTTCCAGATACAAATAATATCCCTTATTCACTTAAAACGTATCTTCTTATAGTAGTTAGGATCCCTCAACCTGTAGAAAAAAAGCCTAAACTTGACCCCCAGAGCTAACTGATAGCCGAAGGTGTCAGGCCCAGCTCCGCAGGATCCAGTCGCAGCAGAAAAAGGTCCACCTCCAGATCTTACCAACACCCCGATACAAGATATTTACAGGGTGTTAGAACGATCAGGTGAGGGAAAAAGGAGAGGGAAGGGACTGCAGTGGAATAGAACCTGTAACAACAAAAACACAGATATAAACAAGGGCTTACAACGTCTACTCTCATTAATGTCTCACTAGAGGATTTATATACCTGAACATGAATTCTGCTGTTGGTACAATCCTCGGGAATCATCAAACGTCATGCAGCCCAAACATCAAACCTGTAACAAAAGAACTCTCAGACGTTAGCTATTGCAAGATCACCCCACCTCTCATTCTACTAAGAGCCCACACAGTCCTCATACGTACCCAGAGATTACCATAACCTCAGGCATGAGATGTTTGATTAACTGCAGCGATTATATAGACAGCTCATTCCCCTTACTGACAATAGCAATCCGAAGCCAGTAGGTAATTGGAGATAGAGCCCCCCCCCTTACAAGGAGTATCAGTCACAGCACAGTAAAAGTTAATACAGTTCCACGGGGTTACCTCACCTCCGTAATCCAATGCAAATGGAATACTGATTCCGGTTTGATCGAGTACAATAAACAGTTCCTTAGTACTTAAATCAGCGGTGACTTACCGCTGTAATCCGCTGCTTACGTAAGTCGCAAACACTTCCCAAACAAATGCAAATTGAAAACACACACACGGTAATACGCAGTTCCTTCACCGCTGTATTCCTCTGTGTACAAAAGGACAGTTCTTTCCTAAATGGCAACAAAAACAAGAACTACAGAAACGGCAATACGCGGTAGCACCGCCGTATTCCGCTCAGGTTAAAGAACTCCGCCCTCGGATACAATGGCAACAAGAAGCCGAACTCCAGGCTTCACGAACAGTTCCTAGTACTCACGCCAATCAGCTGTAAGTCCTCACAGCCTTCCGTATCCAACAGGACTCTTCCTTCAGTGTATTACCCGACGGCGCCTTCCTACATCAGCTCTCTCTCGGCCGAGAGAGAGTCACACTCGAAACAGAATTACGCACAACTTCCTGTGCGTCCTCCTCGACTAAATCCCCTCCCGTAGGCAGGCATGATGGGAGATGTAGTTCCAGGGATACTCGGCAGGCGCTGCAACGCTCGTCTTCCTGACAGTAGGTCCCCCTCACCTAGCGCCTCCTAGGCCCAGGCTTCAACGGAAACCGTCTGTGGAACGAACGGACAGCCGCCGGAGCATGCACATTCTGCCAAGGTTCCCACGAATCATCCTCAGCAGTATAACCCTTCCACGATATCAGGTACCAGAGCACCCCTCTCCTCATCTTGGAATCCCGAATACTTTTAACCTCGTATTCCATACCCCCATCACAGATCACAGGAGGTGGAGCACGCCTGCGCGCCCCCAAGGCAGGCTTCAAGAGGTTACAGTGGAACACAGGGTGGATCCGAAGGGTTCCAGGCAATTTCAGCTTATAAGTGACAGGATTGAGTTGTTTAACTACGGTGTAAGGGCCAATATATCTAGGATGGAAGATGCTACGCAACTTGAAACGGATGTTCTTGGTGGACAGCCACACCTTGTCTCCTACCCGATACTGAGGCCCCTCAGATCTGTGACGATCTTCCCACTTCTTATAGGTCTGTTTTGCCTGCATCAGATGGCTTCGGACTTTACGATGTAGTGCGTGGAGTTTCCGTACTTGAGACAGCACCATGGGTTGATTGGCCACCTCCTCCGGAATGTTGATAGGCAATATTCGGGCATCGTACCCAAAATTTGCACAAAAAGGAGATAGACCGACAGAACTATGCCAAGCATTGTTATACGCCAATTCTGCCATCCATAACATGTCTACCCAGGACTCTTGGGCCTCCTTCGCATAACATCTGAGGTACTTCTTGAGAGTTTGGTTCAGTCGTTCTGTATGTCCATCAGTCTGCGGATGGAAACTCGTTGACAGAGAAGAGTCTATGTGCAGGGCCTTGCACCATAACTTCCAAAATCTTGCTATGAACTGAGGCCCCCTATCAGACACGATGATTTCAGGCAGTCCATGTACTCTGATGATGTTAGTTAACAGTAGCTGTGTTGTTTGATAGGCTGTAGGGAGATTCGCACAAGGAATGAAATGTCCCATCTTTGTGAGTCCATCCACCACCACCAGAATAGCTGAATTCCCCTTCTCCAAGGGTAAACCAGTGATAAAATCCAGACTGATGTTTTGCCACGGGCGGTGTGGAGTGGGCATGGGGATGAGTTTTCCTTTTTTTCCTACGTTTTCATTCTTTGCTCTAGCACATTCCTCACACCTCGCCACTCAGGAAGCGACATCTGTAGTTAAGGTACTCCACCAAAAATGGCGTTGTGTTAACTGCGTGGTTTTCCGCACTCCTGGATGTCCTGCCAAGGGCGACACGTGACACCACTGGAAAGCCTTCTTTTGTAGATCTGGAGTGGGAAGATACAACTTGTCTTTATAGAACGGCAATCCATGCTTCACTGTGCGCTCCGTCTCCTCTGTAGCCCATGCTTCCCATACAGCGAGAGATTTATGCTTTCTTACTTCTTCCAAGAACTTTTCCACTCGGATAGCACACAGCACCTTAGAGGGTTCAATGATAGCCCCTGTTTTGTTGTCATGAAAAGAATGTTCCATTGCTTCCTGTCTAGACAAAGAGTCTGCTTTGCGGTTCTCCACCCCTGGTCGAAAAGTAACAACAAAGTCATACTCCGCGAAAAACAACATTCATCTCATCTGTCTTTGAGATAGATGTCGCGCAGACTTCATGTACTGGAGATTCCTATGGTCAGTAAATACCGTGATAGGGTGGCAAGCCCCCCACAGATATTGCCTCCATTCTTGAAATGCCTTTTTTATCGCCAGCAGCTCTTTCTCGGCGATAGTATAGTTCCTTTCCGCAGGGTTCAGTTTCTTGGATAGATAGGCCACAGGATGCAGCTGTCCTGTGCTCTGATTCCTTTGAGATAGGATGGCTCCAATAGCCTCATCTGAGGCATCAGTCTCCACCACCACAAATGGATGCTCTGGTCAGGGATGTGCCAGTACAGGAGCCGTGGTAAAGGCTCTCTTCAGAAAGGTAAAGGCTTCCTCCGCCTCACTAGACCATTGAAAAGTAAGACCCTTCCTAAGTAGCCTAGTAATTGGAACTGCTACCTGGGAAAAATGGAGGATAAATCTACGATAGTAGTTCGCGAAGCCCAGGAAACACTGCACATCACGTATAGTTTTTGGGGTTGGCCATTCCTGCACCGCCAACACTTTTCTCTCTGCCATGTGTAAACCCTCTGGGCAAAGCATAACACCTAGAAATTCCACTTGTCTCACCCCAAACTCACATTTGCTCAATTTACAGAATAACCTGTGGGCACGCAACTTGGTCAACACTTTGATAACCTGACTGGCATGCCCCTCCACTGTGTCAGAATAGATGAGGATGTCGTCGATATACACCACAACAAACAGGTCCACAAATTCCTTCAGAACATCGTTAAGAAAATACTGAAATGCCGCCGGGGCGTTGCAAAGGCCGAACGGCATGACAGTATACTCAAACAAGCCATAACGTGTCTTAAAAGCTGTTTTCCATTCATCACCAGCCCGGACACGCACCAAATGGTATGCTCCTCTCAAGTCTAACCTTGTGTATATCGTGGCGTCTCTCACCTGATCAAGCAGCACAGAAATAAGGGGTAAAGGGTATCTGTTCCTAACAGTGTTCTTGTTCAATACGCGATAGTCCACACAAGCCCTCAGATCGCCATTGGCTTTAGATATGAAAAAGAGTGGGGAAGCAGCCGGTGACCGTGAAGGTCTAATGAACCCTATTTCCAGATAGTGATCCAGGTATTCGCGCAAGTGTTTGGTCTCTGGCACAGACAATGCATACACTCTACATGCAGGGATCGTGGCCCCCTCTACCAGGTCAATCTGACAATCATACTCCCAATGAGGGGGCAACTGTTCCACCTGGATCTCGCTAAAGACATCCGTGAACTGAGAGTATTCTACAGGTAACATAGTCTCTTTCTCAGCCTCTGTTGACACCACGTACGGATGCATCAGCGCCGCTGCCTGTGAGAGACTGTTCGGGATTAAATGTCCTCGACATTCTTCTGAATGAAACTGAATAGTTTTAGTTTTCCAATCTATGGTGGGGTTATGATGACATAACCAAGGCATACCCAGGATAACCTCATACTGTGGGGCTTCTATGATATTCAGGGATAACTCCTCCCTATGTCTTTCATCAGCCATAGCTAAAGTCAATAGGATTACCTCCGTTTGCTCAATGATCAAACCAGATTTCAAAGGGTTGCCGTCTACAGCGAATACCTCTTCCGGAGACTTCCTAGGTACCCTCTGCAACTCAAGGTTAGTGACCAATCCGCTGTCTATAAAGTTTCCTGTGGCACCGGAATCTATCATGACCTTCACATGATGGAACTGGTTATTGCACCCAAGGCTCATAGGAAGCACTATGTGTGATTCTGTATCTAGCAAACCAGAGGTAGCTAATGAGGGGAGTTGCCAACCCTTGTTAGGCTTACCGATACCAGGGGAATCCCCTGAAGCCATTGCAGGAAATGAGGTGGATACAGCCACCCTTTTATTTCGGGACCATGCATTTGAGGACTTGGGTTTAGAAGGACATTCCCTAACGTAGTGACCCTTTTTTCCACAGTACATACACAAACCCTGTCCCCTTCTGCTCTCTCTCTCTTCTCTGGACAAAGGGGTTCGAACCGCCCCGATTTCCATGGGTTCTGGTGACATCTCGGGGGTAGACACCGGTCGGCGTGATGGTCTCTCAGATCTATAGTCACCCCTATCCCACTTCTTTCTCTCGCCCCCTCTCTCGGACATTCTCCCATCCAAACGCAATGTTAAATTAATCATGTCCGTGCAAGTAGTGGGTTGCGGATCTGTCTGTGCCAGAATATCCTTCATCTCCTCTCTCAGCCCCTGATAAAACAAGGACATCCTCTTCTCCTCTGGCCAAGCGGTTTCAGCCACTAATCTGTTGAAAGTAGTTAAATACGTTACTAAATCGTTTCTCCCTTGCTTAAGGTCCAACAATTCCTTATCAGCACTGAAAGTGGTTGCCCTTCGATCAAAAACTCTCTCGAACTCTGCTCTGAACACTGACCAATCCGATAACACTGCATCATTGTTTCTAACTAAAGGAACAGCCCAATTGGCTGCATCCCCTACCAAGTACGAAATCGCAAACGCTACTCTAGAATGATTATTGGGAAAGGAGGCTGGTTTGCAAGAGAAATGCAGCATTATCTGCATCAAAAACACCTGTATTTTCAATGGGTCCCCGGCATATCTTTCAGGACTTGCTAACGGGATGGGAGGAGGTACCGTAACCTGTATTTGTGGAGCAATGGGAGAGACGTCAAAAGGGTTCCTAGACAACTTTTCCACCTTATCTCTTAATGCGGCTGTTTCAGCCTTTGAAGATGCCAATTCCTGCTGTACCAGAACTAGCGCCTGGAGCACATCCTCCATGGTAGCCATTCTCTACCCCGCCTGGACCGTGCAGAGCTAAATTTGTGGGCGCGTAATTCTGTCAGGCCCAGTCGCAGCAGAAAAAGGTCCACCTCCAGATCTTACCAACACCCCGATACAAGATATTTACAGGGTGTTAGAACGATCAGGCGAGGGAAAAAGGAGAGGGAAGGGACTGCAGTGGAATAGAACCTGTAACAACAAAAACACAGATATAAACAAGGGCTTACAACGTCTACTCTCATTAATGTCTCACTAGAGGATTTATATACCTGAACATGAATTCTGCTGTTGGTACAATCCTCGGGAATCATCAAACGTCATGCAGCCCAAACATCAACCCTGTAACAAAAGAACTCTCAGACGTTAGCTATTGCAAGATCACTCCACCTCTCATTCTACTAAGAGCCCACACAGTCCTCATACGTACCCAGAGATTACCATAACCTCAGGCATGAGATGTTTGATTAACTGCAGCGTATATAGACAGCTAATTCCCCTTACTGACAATAGCAATCCGAAGCCAGTAGGTAATTGGAGATAGAGCCCCCCCCTTACAAGGAGTATCAGTCACAGCACAGTAAAAGTTAATACAGTTCCACGGGGTTACCTCACCTCCGTAATCCAATGCAAATGGAATACTGATTCCGGTTTGATCGAGTACAATAAACAGTTCCTTAGTACTTAAATCAGCGGTGACTTCCCGCTGTAATCCGCTGCTTACGTAAGTCCCAAACACTTCCCAAACAAATGCAAATTGAAAACGCACACACGGTAATACGCGGTTCCTTCACCGCTGTATTCCGCTGTGTACAAAAGGACAGTTCTTTCCTAAATGGCAACAAAAACAAGAACTACAGAAACGGCAATACGCGGTACCACCGCCGTAATCCGCTCAGGTTAAAGAACTCCGCCCTCGGATACAATGGCAACAAGAAGCCGAACTCCAGGCTTCACGAACAGTTCCTAGTACTCACGCCAATCGGCTGTAAGTCCTCACAGCCTTCCGTATCCAACAGGACTCTTCCTTCAGGGTATTACCCGACGGCGCCTTCCTACATCAGCTCTCTCTCGGCCGAGAGAGAGTCACACTCGAAACAGAATTACGCGCAACTTCCTGTGCGTCCTCCTCGGCTAAATCCCCTCCCGTAGGCAGGCATGATGGGAGATGTAGTTCCAGGGATACTCGGCAGGCGCTGCAACGCTCGTCTTCCTGACAGAAGGATGATGGATCTGAATCAACTGGGATTAATAAGCTGTGCAAATGACCAGTAAAAGTGGCCCAGAAGTATAGTTTGAAATCTGGGAGTAGAAGCCCCCCTTTCTTGTATGGGAGTTTCATGAGACGAATGGCTAGTCTTGCATGCCTTTAACCCCATATAAAACTTCCAATGGCGCCCTCAAAGATGCGTAAAAAAAGAATCATGACTCTCATTGGAATTGCCCTGAACAAATAAAGAAATTTAGGAAGAATATTCATCTTGATGATATTAATTCACCCAAAAATAGTAAGTGGTAGCTTATTTCAGGATTTCATCTTAAAAATAACTAAAGATAACAAAGGCTCATAGTTTAGTTTAACATTGTTCGAGGCTTAAGAACACAATTTAACACTGAAGTAGACCGCAGCTGCAGTTACCCCTGTAGGAGAGTCAAGCTTAAAATTCAAAAGGACCTGAGTTTTAGATAGATTAAGTTGGTACCCAGAAAACCTGCAGAAATCTAGCTGCTTCGTTAACAACCTGTCCGATTGCTACTAATGGGTTAGAAGAAAAAAACGCCACATCGTCCGCATAGGCAGTCAATTTGAATTGTTGACCATCAAACTTCAGAGGCTGGATACCAGCATTCCTGAGGACTGTAAGGAAAGCTCTATGTACAAGGCAAACAAGAGAAGAGAAAGCAGGCTCCCCTGTCGAGTACCTCGACAGATCTGAAATAGATACGAGTAGCTTCCGGCATATGCCACCCTGGCCCGTGGGGTGTTATAGAGGACCTGGGTCAATTTAATAAATCCATCACCTAAGCCGAACGCCCCCATCGTGGCCTATATACATCCAATGCCACACGGTCGACGGCCTTCTCTGCATCTAATAGGATCATACCTATGTTAGTGTTAAGTTTCCTGGCAACATCAAAAGCCGCGATCGCCTATTGTATTCACTGGTGGCGGAGCCGCTAGCCTGTGCAATGCGCGAATATCATAGTCACAGAGGGATCCGGTTCCCAGGGTACAATCTCATTATATCAGCGTACGCGGATGATACTCTGCTTTATATTCGTGATCCGGCCCAAAATGTGTCTCCTGTCCTCCGCGAGGTGGTGAGATTTGGCGAATTTTCCGGGTTAAAAATTAATTGGGAGAAATCGGTCATATTCCTTCTCACCCCTGTGACGCTCCCTGAGGGATTAGACTTTCCCCTACAATGGATCACGGACCCAGTACGCTATTTGGGTATTCAGGTCCACACGGACTCTGACCAATTGTTCCGAGAAAATTACGGCCGTGCCATCACTAAGCTTGAGGAAGATATTGCGAGGTGGATCTGCCTTCCCCTCTCCCTCTTGGGTAGAATATCCCTCATGAAAATGGTGGTTCTTCCCAGATTTTTATTTTTGTTTCTTAATATTCCGATGGTACTACCTGCACATTTTTTCAAAACTCTGCGAACACTGCTGATTAGATTGGCTTGGGCTGACAAACAGCCGCTGGCAAGCTGGAATATCCTCGTTTTACCATACTCTATGGGAGGGCTTGGTGCTCCCGACCTTGATTTATACTATCGGGCAGCCCAGGCCTCACACGCATATTACTGGCTACATCAACAGTCGCCCCCTCCACACCTGCTCATAGAGCGACTATTTCAAGCCCCCCCCCACTTGACATCGGCACTGTTCCACGCATCGCGCCGCACAACCGGGGTCCTAGACTCGATAAACGCCACTACACATGCTTGGCATAATCTTCTCAATCGACTAGCACTTTCAATATTATACTCCCCGGCCACCCCTATTGCTTGGTGCGAATGGCACCCGACTCTCACTGCCCCAGAAATGATAACAGCACTACATTCCCTGGGACTAGATACTATTGGTGACTTCTTTGAGGACAGGGTGGGAAGGGACGGGGACAGTTTGTTACAAGTGGAGACCTTGCCATCAGTTTTAACCACCTTCCATTATTTCCGGGCCCGCAGTGCATTGCGAGAATTGCTCGGAGAGGACTTACAGGAACCCCCAGAGGTACACTCCTTCACGACTTTAATTCGAGCTAGCTCCCCGAAGCGACTGGTATCCCTAATATACTCTAGAACTAGGGAGCTGCGGCGATATCTTCACACTAAAGCTAGGCTTGAATGGCAGACTGACTTAGAGCTCACGATAGATGACAGCATGTGGACATATTGTTGCGAGGCCACCAAGCGAATCTCTCTCAATGGCCGGCACCGCCTTATACAATTCAAATTCCTTAACAGGATCTATCACACACCTGTGCGGTTACGCAGATTTGGGCTACGTGAGACTGCTGACTGTGAGAGATGCGGGAGGAGTGAGGCTGACTTTATACATCTCGCCTGGTTGTGCCCCACCATCGCGACCTTTTGGCTACAGGTTTTTGCCGAAATAAGTGCAGTCGCACAAGAAACGCTCAGTCCTGACCCGTTGCTAGCCCTGCTCGGCTATTCCAAGAAACTGCAGAAACCTATCAGACGTCTAGTTGATATGGCCTTATTAATCGCTAAGCGTGCCCTTGCAATGCATTGGTCACGCGGCCCCCCTCCCACCTTAGCGCAGTGGTCCAGAGACATGTTGTATTGTAACACTCAAACAGAAGTGTATAGTGAACTGTTGCCTCCCAGGAACCACCCAAAAAACTTTTGGAGTCTGTACACTACCTATATGGCATCTCGAGCTCGAGCGTCTCCTCCTTCACCTGCTACCACGGAGGGGGCAGGTTAGTCAGTATGATCTCCGCTGGTGTCGTAGCACCTGGGATGGGTTTGTGGCTGGTACTTGGTGTTGTGCCCTCAATATTAAAATGTCCTTATTATCTTTTTTCGCTGGTCAAAGCTATTTGAGATTGCTAATGTATAATCTTGGATTTTAATTGTTTGCTATTATCTTATCAGCTTTGAATTTGTGTTGTAACATTGTATAATTTCATTTCTTATGTCTTTTGGAATATTGTTTGTATATATGATTTTTTTTGTGTTGTATCAACAAAAAAGGAAAATAAAATAATTTTTTTTAAAAGTATTAACTCAAAAAAAAAAAAAAAAAGCTGCTATTGCCGTTTTAGTATGACTAGTTGTGTCCCTTCCTGGGACAAATCTGTGTTGCTGTTGAGAGACCAAGATCAAAATTACCGGGGCAAGACGCATAGCCAGGATTTTTTCAAACCATTTTGCATCCGTATTTATCAGAGAAATGACCGCACATCCTCCACGGGTTTACCCTTTTTCAGAAATACCATAATGTTTGTAGTGTTCCAAGTGTCAGGAACAGCCCCTCCTGTATGAATATATTGAATTACCTTTAAGAATTTGATGGCTTTTATATCTTTAAATACCTTATAGAATTCCAAAGGTATGGTGGCCTCGCCAACTGCCTTGCCTGTTGGAAGGGCCACCAATGCAGGATCAATCTCAGCCATAGAGAACTCAGCTTGCATGTCACCAACCTGATCTTCCCAAAGACAGGGGAGACTACACTGCTGAATATACTCCCTAAGTTCAGCCTGATCAGTTACCTGAGACTGGCTATATAACTCCCCATAGAACTAGGAGAACTTCTCCAGAATGGACACAGAGCTTGTATGAACCATATCGTCCGTACCCTTGATAGACTGAATTGTACACTTGGACCGTTGATCTGATATTTAATGGGCTACAACTCGGACTACCCTTTCCCCATATTCATATTGTAGCATTCTGTGTTTTACGTATCAGGCTACTACCTGATCTTTTAACCTACGTCCAAGAAGGGACCGCTTTTCTATTAATTGAAGAAAAATTTTCAATTTTTCAGCCTCTCCTTGAGTAATTTTCAGAACTTGTAATATTTCAAGTTGGAGGATAGCTTAGCACAAGAGATTAGCATCCACAGAAGCAGCCCTATTTTGCTTAACCACATACTGAAGAGAAATGCCGCAAAACGCCTTTATTGTATCCCAGATTGTTGGAGGTGACGCAGTACAATTATTGAATAGAAGGAACTCCCAGAGTAACCCTGAGACTTATTTTTCATACTCATCATTAGACAACAAATGACAAGGAAATGAGAGCTTACAGCAATTAGACCTAATCTCCGTTGGGCTGAATGAATCGGTTATGGTCCGAGACAATCCTAGGACATACATCCATTTCTATACTATCCACCAGAAACCTCCCAGTGAAAACCATATTGATCCTAGAATAGTGCTTATGTGGGCATGCATATAAAGTATACCCAGGATCAGCGGGATGGAGAGTCCGCCATACATCACATAGCCCATGCAACTGGATCAGGTCTTTAAGTGATGCCCTAGTTCTAGGCTTACGCTGGGTAGTCATGAAATTAGTGGAATCTATGCTGTAGTTAAGTACACAATTAAAGTCACCCATTAGGATCACTTCTCCAGCCCAGTCCATCAGTTCCAAAGAGAGCATTTCTAATACCTCTGGGTCATCAGCATTCGCCCCATAAACCACACATATAACACATTTTCGAGAGTGTAATAACAGTTGTGCAAGTGCCCACCTCCCGCTTGAGTCAGCAGCAGTTCCTAAAACTTTACATTGAAAATTCTTGGCGGAAAGTACAGCAACCCCACGAATTGAAACAAATTGTGAGGTACAAACAACTATATCATATCCCAGCTTCTTGAGTAGAGACCCGTCCTTATATGCCAAATGTGTCTCAATCAATGCCACCAATTGGGGTTTGTACAACTCTATCTCCTCCCGAACCAATTGCCACTTACTCCGTACATCAATTCCAGAGACATTCCAGCACATGTATTTAATCTTAGCCATGAGTCCTAAATGGATTGCCTAAGCATCTATACCATCCGTGTTCTAGACCGCGATTCCAACAAACTAAGGCAAGCAGGATACATGCCCTGTATAAATTAATAATACTCTGACTTGTTTTATCCCCCCCCACCACCCCCAAAAGTGATGCCACATTCTCCACCCCAACCCAATACCTCAGCCCAATCCTACACCCCCGTGCTCTTGGGAAGGAATCTCCCCCACCCTCTGGCTGTCGGTGGATGACAGCCCTAGAGGAGCGCCGTCCTCCATCCCGAACCCCCGACTGCCACCGGGCCACCGTGCATAAAAAAGTAATAATAAAAAAAAAAAATATATATATATATATATATATATATATATATATATATATACCGCTCCCTTACGAGAGCGCTATTTGACTATTAAGTAGTGAAACCCAAATTCTTTTTAGTAGAATCCCAAATCCAGACAATCCACAGCTGTAACAGAAGAAGAGAAAAAAAACAGGAGAAAAGGAAGAAAAAATGTCTCAAGGCCGAGGTTCTAATTAGATAGAGTATTATTAGCCCCTTCAAGCGAGTCAGAGCCTGCATAGCGTCCACCTCAGAATAGCACATCTGGATCCGCCGATCCTTAATATTAGAGGCGCGCTGGCTCCCGCAGGAAAACTTGAGCCCTAACAGCCTTTAGGGGATCGATAAGTTGACCATCTTCCATCGTCGATCTATTGTGGATCTACTGAGATCCGACCGGGCTACAATTGACATTGTACCAACCGGAACAGGAGCCTTTGAACGTTCTTTAAGAGAGATCACCTGCCTCAGAAGAAAATTCCCAACATATATTAAGATGGGGCGAGGATGCACTGTGTTGATATTAGAGGCATTACGATTGAGGGGAAGATGCTGAATGTATGAGTCCGATTCCCAATCCATAAAGTCAGGAAAAGCCCTTCCGAGCAGTTGCACCATATATTGCTGGTGATCCGACCCCTCCTTCTGCCCTGGTATTCCAAATATCCTGAGATTGTTTCTCCTCTGGCGATTATCCAAGTCTTCAACTTTGGCTTGGACATATTCCAGCTGACCATCATGACTCCCAATTACCTTAACTGTTGCTACCGCCACCTCCTCGGTGTGGGCAACTCTTTGCTGCAGCTCTGTAAACTCTGTTGTAAGGCTAGAAATCTGCCCAGAGACCTCGTCTAGTCATTGTTACATTTTCAAATTATCCACCCTAGCCTGGGCGTAGTGTGACTGAGCCTCTGAATGCTGAGCCTGAAGAGACTGCAGGATTGCCCTCAGTGATGGCTCCTGCAGATTATCCTCTGAGTGAGCCTCTTTAGTGATCGATGGAGGAGAATGATCAGAGAGAGTGCCGGAGGATATGTCAGAGGTAAGGCCAGGATTCGGAGAATTGTGAAGAATGTTGTTCTATAAGCTGTTTGTCCACATCTGTCCCTGGGAGGACTGCAGATAAACGAGAAACTAGTGCTTTCACCTCTCCCTTTGATGTAACCCACTTCCTTAGGGGGCTGCTCTTTGTCCCCCAGTCGCCTGCCTTGCTTGCATGCCACTGTTCCAAAGATTTAGTAGGCTGATGTAACTTAGCTTGGTCTGTGGGCTTCTTCCTGGTGTTACCCCGGCCTTGCTGAACTGGCTGCCAATCATCCCACTGAATACATACGGGTTCATTATAAAGGGCGCTGTCTGTGTGCGGGCAAGAAGTATGAGGGGCAGAGTAGGCAGGTAGAAACTCAGTACTACACATTGTCGTTAGCGGAGGGTTAGAATCACCAACCATCGCTGCGCCACTGCTTCTTCATTGTCTACTGCATCACAGTCCACACTCTCTATGGCCTCTATAGCCACTGACGCCCCTCTTACCTGGCCCCGAGGTATCCAAAACAGTACTGACAGTTTTTGTTGCCAGCTCCTCTACTTGAGGACTTTGTTCACTGTTTAGCTCCTGAGAGGGTGCAGAAAACGGACCAGAGAGACTTGGCTGGTCATTGCTAGATTGTTGCAGGGTAGGAATTTCCCAGGAATCTGAAGCTGACTTGCCTCAGCCTTTAATATGATCCAAAGTATAAGTATAAGGAGGGACAGCAGAGCTCTCTCTTTCTGCAGACCCTGTTGTAGCTGCTGCCATCAGAGTATCTGCCAGCAAAGATTCCTCACCAGGAACTGGTACTTCTTTGCTAGCTGCTTATATGAACTCCTTCATTATGCCAGATTGAAGTAACTTTAAATAGGTTGGCCAACTTGTGAAAGACCTAAATCCAGGGCCACTGTTTGTGTGCTCAACTCGCACTCCTCCAGCTGCTACCGTTCTTGCACTTCCATAGTCCCTTTGCCCCCCCCATGGGCCCCGCAGCCCTCTCGGGAGCATTCCCCTTCTGTGGGGCCATATGTATGTCGTGAGAACAGTGACTGGAGATGCAGAGCTAGAGAAGGAGCAATACTGCTTGGCGCGGCCAGCCAGCAAGTCTAATGCGGCCGTATGACTGCCTCCCACAGAGCTGTAGCATTCACACCAGACCAGCGAGTGGTCAGAACATCAACCGCCCAACACAAAGCCAGGGCGGGAGAATCCTAGAATCGGCACTCCCTGATTGCAGCATGGTGGATGGTGACAGCGGTCTCAGAGTCACAGGGAGGAGTGGTGCTCTACGGCAGGCTCAACCCGCCATCTTCCTTTCAAGCTCATAAGCAAATCAAGCCCTAAGTCAGAAGGTAAAATCTTTGACCAGGACGAATTTTCTGGTGTATCTGACCTGCGCTATATTGCGGTTGGCCTCAAATTACACCCAGGTCCCAGTCTACCATGACTATTGACTACCAAAACAGCACTTTGTGCAGTTTGGTGCTACTTTCCCTTAAATCGTTAAAAATTCAGATATCCGGTTCCCCATATTGGGGTTCTGTCATATTGGTGTCACGTTGTTTATTGATTTTTTGTTTGCTAATTTGGGGTAAGATTTTTTATTGTTTTACATTTTTATTTTATTACTGTTTTAGTACAGCATAAATACTTTACAGGTTGTCCTAAGTTAAATCTGCCTGTTCTGTTTCTTAGCTACCAGGGGTTGAGCTCAGGTTAATTTAGTGACTTTGAGGGTTCACCCTGCCAAAGGTTATGATTATCCGTTGAGGTGGTAATCACCCACCCCTAATAATATCCAATTTTTTACAGTCAGGCTAGTGAGGGTCTCCATGCTGTGCAGCCACAGATAAGTGCACCAGAGACATGCAATATATCATTATGCAAGCAAGCAGAGCACATGAGGTTGTTTTTACTGCTTCGAAGTTTTGTTTAAAACTAAATGAAAAAGTGACTTTTCTATCACATTTAGCTCCATGTAACAGGTAGAATATAAAAGAGCCTGAGAAGGTAGATGAAAATATCTGTCTAATCCAGAACACAGACAGTCTTTGGTTACCTGTTTCAAGATTTTATTACAAGATGAAGGTTCATATTATGCTAGCTTTTCTTGCCTTTAATTGAATAGCATCCAAGAAAAAAACTACAACTCCCAGCATTCTTATAAAAGAGACTACAGTATGCTGTCACAAAGAGTAAACAACCAATCATAAATAATCAACTCCATAAATATCTTGACCGGGAGCAACAAGTCCTCTTTTCTTGCTGTTCGCAGTCAAGATAAGTATCTTTACATATATCTTTTAATTGTTTGTGTAGATTTGCGAAATTGTGGATATTTATATTTATTAGCGTTTTCTCTTGAAACGATATCATTTTGACATAGTATTAACTCTCATCAATTGGGTGTTAGCTGACTTCGTTTAGCCCAACATCTTTTTTTCTTCTGCGCAGTAATTGTTTTCTCTCAGTGGCATTGAGACGCTTCTGTCACCGTTGTGCCGTGCTGCGCAGTGTTCTTCTCACAACTGTTCCTTGGTGTCAGAGGCCGTAGGCTGCGTTCTTCATATCTAGTACTCGCTGAGGCTACAATCACGAAATGCAAATGCCGTCTTTCTCTTCCTGCCGCCTCCCACCCTGACCCGTCTCCATTTCCAATTGACACGCCTTCAGGCCCACCTGCAATCTTTTATTCACGCCCCTCAAACTGGTGTTACGAATGTCTGTTTTTCGACACTCAATAGTTCTTTAAGGTTGCAGCCCTTCCCAAATGATATTGCACATAAAAGTTTAGATACATGAGTAAGTATAAATATATTATTTTTTTCTGGCATCAATTTTTGATTTTCCATTTGCCATATATTTAATATGGAGATTTACTCTGAGGATGAGGAGGCTCAAATGTTTAAAGACGATTTTGATGCTTTTATAAAAGACTCAGTGCCACAGGCTGTATCTGATTCTATGTCAAGTATTCCTAAGACTCTGGAAGCCTCTATGCAAAAGTTATCCATGAAGGATTCTAAAGATATATTCATGCCAAAAAAGCTAAAAACGTCCTTCAGAAAACAAAGATATGTCTAAAGACTTTCATTCTTTACAACCTCTATCTGAGAGAGGTAATATGTCAAAAAAGCTTACATTTCCAATTAATGTTGTTCAAATAAGAGACATAGATGACTATTTGGGTGAGACGGATGATGATATGGATAATGATGATCCAGACTTAATGATCTGGTCTGGGCCTGCGGAGCAGAGGTGTAAAACCTCTCTTAACGAATTGGGAGAGTCATCTAAAACTATTTCTAGTAATGCTTCTGACACTCTTCTTGATTTTTCAGGTCAACCGATGTTTGATCCTACTCTTATCTGTCACCCAAATTCTACAGAATGGTCTCCTTGTAAACATGTGCCCCTTTATGTCTCCAATGAACTAAGACAACCTTTGGGCACAATTTACCATAATCAGCTTCATTCTGAATGTCCATGCCCTTCTTTGCCCAATAACATTATTGCCACTCCCACTATAGATCCAAATATGTTGTTATTCTTTACTAAATTTTTGAAAGACCCAAAAAAGGGAGTAGACAGAGCCTGGACCAATTGCCAGGACAGATTATTAGATCTCATGGGTCCTCTTACCAGGATCTTTGACCTAGCGGAAGAGGCAAGAATTGAGGGAACCAATGTTTATCCTATCACTTTGTCTAACTGGGCCCAGAGGGTGATCTGTCTTTTAGGTAATGCAAATTCGGCCATGGTGCAAGAAAGACGTCAAGAAGTTGCTCTTGAATATTGAGCCCCAAATTAAGCAATTTGGCAGCCAAAGAAGCAGGCCAGGAGGCAAATGGTCTGCTCTTTGGCGAATCATTTATTAAAGAGCTAAGTAAATATGTGGCTACTTTTGCATCCAAGGGCAAAACGCAATCTTCTTTACAAAAGATTTTTAATCATCGGGTTTTTGGCAGGGCTGGCAAAGGTAGGAGCCGCTTCATCGGCCGCTATATCTCAAGGCGTGCATTTAATCGGGCCAGAGACTCCTTTGGATGGCAACAAGACTATAAACCACAATTTTTTCATCAGAAAAACAGAGTCTTCAGGTAACGTGGTTACAAGGACAAGTCAGCATTACAACCGACTAAACAAATGGAGTTCCTAATAGACTCGGACAACTCACTTCTCCAACTTCCAAAAGAGAAGATTTCTCTTATCAGAAAAGAGATAACTCAGGTATTGAATCACTCCACTCTAACACTCAGGCTACTTGCCCGGATAGTAGGTCTTCTGTCCTCCTCAATCCAAGCCAATTTTGTCCAGGTCCCCTACATTATCGAGCATTGCAAAGACTCAAGATTCGCCATCTCCAAAAGGGTCTCAGTTATGGAAACGCATTTCCTCTAGATCAGGAGTCTCACTCAGAACTCCAGGGGTGGCTAGACCATCTAGAAGGCGGAACGGAATAGCAACTTTCGCTACAACACCTGATCTAGAATCCGATGCAAGTCGGACTGGTTGGGGTGCAAAATGTGGCCAGTTCTCAACTGACTAGCGACACATGGTTGCTAGGGGAGTCATCCTTGCACAACAATTGTTTAGAGATGGTTGCAGGTTACTTTGCGATCCAAACCTTTACCAGAAACAAGATAAGCTGTTCCCTTCTCCTTCAGATGGACAGTCTATCGGCTGTTCGATATATCAATCATCTGGGAGGTACAAGATCAAAACCTTTAGCTGAGCTAGCCAAACATTTTTGGGAGTTTTGTCTTTGGAGAAAGATTTCAGTCCAAGCAGAATATCTCCCAACGAATCTGAATACTGTAGCAGATTCGAACTCCAGACATCTTCAGGATTCAATCAACTGGCGTCTTCATCCGTCAGTATTCAGAAAATATTTTTTCTAATTGGTCCCTTGTCAATAGACCTTTTCGCTTCTCGCTTTAATACCCAACTTATTACAGTTGGAGACCACATCCTCAAGCCTTAGCAACAGATGTATTCCTTCAGAACTGGTTCGGTCAAGTGAACTATGTCTTTGCCCCCTTCATTATGATATCTCGAGTCCTCGCTCAAATTAGACGTCAGCAAGCGAAGGTACTATTAGTTACTCCATTCTGGCAAGGCCAACCCTGGTTCCCTACAGCCTTGGAGTTATCTGCAGACTGAACTATTCTACTCCCTTTATTCCCAATATTACTTCAGAACCCTCAAAGACTGCTCACGATCTGATTGTCAATCAATCTCTCACATTAGTGGCATGGATAGTTTCGGGTCTTCCTGGAGAATCCCAGGTATTTCGTCAAAGGCGGCTCAACTCAACCAGCAATCTTGGGCCCCGGGTACAACCAAAAAATACAAGTCAGCCTGGATGGTTTGGAATAGCTGGTGCATGGACCGGGGTGCAGATCCCTTTTCAGCAGCTATAACGGTAATAATACATTTTCTAGCTTCCCAAGGAAAACCTTATAGAACAGTAAACACTCACAGATCAGCGATTTCAGCTAAACACATTAGAGTGGATGGAAAATCATCTGTAGGCGAAGACCTATTGATATGTCGTCTGTTAAAGGGAGTAAGATTTTCAAAACCTCCTCTATCAAAATACAATTCAATATGGGTGTAAATGAAATTCTGCAATTGTTCCTCAACCTGATAACTCTTCTTTATTACTCAAACTTTTATCTGCAAAACCATCTGTCCTTTTATGTCTAGTTTCTCTAAAACGTCTTTCTGATGTCAAAGCTTTAGATGTCTCTTTTGTACAGTATATTCATTCGAGTGTATTTTTCCAGATTCATAGAACTAAAACAAAAAAATGTCTGTGTTCTATCCTTATTTTTGTAATCAACTAAAATTATGTGTAGGAAGTTGTTCAAGAGAATATATTTCAAAGACTTAAGATTTGAGGAAGTCATCTGCTCCCCAGCTTCTTATTTCATTTAGAACTCCCGACAATCTGGTTTCATCTCCTACCTTAGCTCATTGGGTCAAATGGATTAGAAGTTTGGCAGGCATGAACACCTCGTTTTTGGAGCCCACTCTACCGGAGGTGCTATGGCATCTAAGGCCTTTTGGGCTGGAGTGAGTCTAGATGACATCCTCAAATCTGCTGATTGGACAAATGTTTCCATGTTTAGGACTTTCTATTGCAATTGTTTCTATGCTTTGCACTAGCATAATAGGAGCCTACTGGTCTTGTAATAAAATTGAGATTTTCTTAGCTTTAGTGAAAGAAAGTCTTTTATTAAAAAAGAAAGTGATTTTATTAAAGACACAGAGGCAATTATTATCCCTCCTCATGGGCATTCTCACCCTCCCTTTGTTTTTCTTTTCCTATAGCGTCAGTCTCATCCACCAACCAGACCTCTTAAGAAGAGATTTTAACTTCATCATATCCTTGGGTCTCATCAATTTTCAGCATTCTCCAATCCTTCCTACAATCATGGACATGTGGTTTATGATAATGACTTTAATCTTTAGTTCCCACAATTTCATTGTCTTATGAACTGTCTAAAGAACTTGTTTAATCTACTTTTGGCTGTTTCTGTTATGATTATAGTTCTGATGTTTCAATATCCTTAACTGCTTCTGCACGAAAAGAGGACTTGTTGCTCCCAGTCAAGATATTTATGGAGTTGCTTATTTATGATTGGTTGTTTACTCTTTGTGACAGCATACTGTAGTCACTTTTATCAGCATGCTGGGAGTTGTAGTTTTTTTGTTGGTTGCTATTCAATTAATGGCAAGAAAAGATAGCACAATCGGAGCCTCCAGGTCTTTAATAAAATCAAGACTTTCTTTCACTAAAGCTAAGAAAATCTCCATTATTATAACAAAACCTTATTATAAAGACATGTTGCATGTGGCATGCTTCAACAAGTTTGCTCCTCACTGTGCCTGAATTTTCTCAGGCTGCACTTCCTATCTTTCTCTCATGTGCTGCCTACTCAAGGCACTTTCTATACAGCTGAAGTTCACTGTAAGAGAGTCACACAACGTTCATGCTGTCCGAGAAGCTTAAGACATTCCATTTGTAGCTGACCTTTCCTATAAAGTAACAACAGGGCTTCAAAGACTTGAACGGTGCTTGTTCTGGTCCAACTTCAAACATGTTATGGCCACTAGTTTTAGAAACGGGAAATAGATTGCTGACCTGGTATATATACTGCAGCTGTTCAACCATGATTACTAAAAAGCATTGAAATGTCACACAGTATAATGAAAATCAGGAAATAGCTAGATCAAAGATGTCAGTACTGTCTGGGACTATGCCAGGGACTTGGGCAAGGACTGGTGGCTGGGTAGAAAAAGTAAGCAGAAAGAGAAGTACAGCGTTGCCCAGGATCACATAGGGAGTCAGGGTAGAAAAGGGATCCAAAGGGGAAGCCTGTACAAGGGAACACGATGATTAACACTCAGAAAGGTCAGGCACTCAACAGGCACTTCAGCATTCAGAATAACTAATACCCAGGACGGATGTGCAAGACATATAGATGACAATATTAACATCAAGCATTGGCATAGCCAATAGGTCTTGCCTTTGGGACCTTATAAGTGTTTAGCCATGCAGCACATTTTCCTGGGTGTTGTGCAGCCAGGAATTGAAGAGCTATACAACTGCTGCACACTAGTTCAAGTAGTCTGATTTAGAAATATATGCTTGCATTAGTAAACATTTATGGACACATTGTAAGGCACTTTAAAGCACAAGTTGGGAGGCTGAAGCAAAACACAGAGGGAACGCGGAATGTTGCCCTCTGATCGTTTCTGCGAGTTAGATATTCTGACCAATGTTGCAGCTTTTCTCGGTACACGGTGTTCACAGGAAGCAATTGTTTCAAAGATGATAATGTGCTTTTGTTCTTAGAGAGAGCTTGCTGCCGCAGGCGGAAGATTTACAGAGCTCTACCTGATGTGAACTGACGAAGGTGTTTGTTTTGGAACCAAAGGACGTGTCCTACTCTAGTCATCCGCACAGTGTGTGTGATCCTGGGCAAATCACCATGTGTCCCCCTTGTACCGGTTGCGCTCCCTATTTTCTAAAATGTGGCAGGATACGGAAAGGAACTAGTTGCATTAAGAACTGTGCGGAACATGACTTCTTTATTTAAAAGTACTAATTTGTACACACTGGTACTCACTTTCACATCACCGGAAAGTTGGGCTTCGGGATACACACAGAAGTCTGCAACAGTTACATTAAAAAAAAAAATCTCACTCATTGCAATGTCTTTTTTTAATGGCTTCAACAGGTAGTAGGAAGGTCACTACTCGACAGGAGTATGTGTACACAACAAATTACGGAAAGCAGCATTATAGTTCAATCTGTCCCTGTGGCGTGCTTGTGAGCAGTCGAAGGCGCATGAGCTCGTGAGCTAAGTACAGGCACTTGGAGCCGGTCAGCGTCGCTTACAGCGCGAGGCGCTCACACGTGCTGAGACTATAACCGGGCAGCAAGTGCGTGCAATAAAAGATGCAAACACTCATCCCCGCACCCGAAGTTTACACACGCCGAGCACGCAAGCAAAGCGGTTTAGAGCGAGGGATAGAGGGCGGAGTAGATTGGGAGGGCAAGGACAGAGGGCAAGAGAAGAGAAAGGTGATTAAGAATTAAAGAATCAGGCGATAGTAACCAGTCAATCAATCAATCAATCAATCACAGAATTTGTAGAGCGCACTACTTACCCGCGAGGGTCTCAAGGCGCTGGGGAGAGAAAAGGGGGGGGGGTGCTGCTACTGGTCGAACAGCCAGGTCTTGAGTAGCCTCCTGAAGGTCAGCAGGTCTTGGGTCTGTCGTAGGCTTAGTGGAAGGGTGTTCCAGGTCTTGGCGGCGAGGTGTGAGAAGGATCTGCCGCCGGTGGTTGTTCTTCGAATGCGAGGGACGGTGGCGAGGGAGAGGTCGGCGGAGCGGAGCTGGCGGTTGGGGACGTAGAAGAAGAGTCGTCTGTTGAGGTAGGCTGGGCCAGTCTTGTGGAGTGCCTTGTGTGCGTGGATGAGGAGTTTGAAGGAGATTCTCCTGTCGACGGGGAGCCAGTGCAGGTTCCTCAGGTGGGGGTGATGTGGCTGTGGTGTGGTACGTCTAGGATCAGGCGTGCGGAGGCGTTTTGTATGCGTTGCAGTCGCTTGATGAGCTTGGCCGGGGCTCCCGCGTAGAGGCGTTCCCATAGTCAAGTCTGCTACTGACGAGGGCCTGGGTGACTGTTCTTCTTGTATCTGTCGGGATCCACCTGTAGATCTTGCGAAGCATGCGGAGGGTGTTGAAGCAGGAGGAGGAGACTGCGTTGACTTGCTTGGCCATGGAGAGCGTTGAGTCGAGATGACTCCCAGGTTGCGTGCGTGGTCGGTGGGTGTCGGGGCTGCTCCCAACGTCGTTGGCCACCAGGAGTCGTCCCAGGCTGAGGGGTTGGAGCCGAGGATGAGGACCTCTGTCTTGTCCGTGTTCAGCTTTAGTCGGCTGATCTTCATCCAATCGGCGACGGCCTTCATTCCTTCATGGAGATTGGATTTGGCGGCGAGGGGTCCTTGGTGAGGGAGAGGATCAGTTGAGTGTCGTCGGCGTAGGAGATAATGTTGAGGTCGTGCTGTCTGGCGATGCGTGCGAGCGGGGCCATGTAGATGTTGAACAGTGTTGGGCTGCGGGAAGATCCCTGGGGTACGCCGCAGATGATCTTGGAGGCTTCGGATCGGAAAGGTGGGAGGCGGACTCTCTGGGTTCTGCCGTCGAGGAAGGAGGTGGTCCATTCCAGGGCCTTGTCTCGGATCCCTGCGTCGTGGAGGCGTGCGCGTAGAGTGCGGTGGCAGACAGTGTCGAAGGCGGCGGAGAGGTCCAGCAGGATGAGGGCTGCGGTCTCACCGTTGTCCAGCAGGGTCCTAATGTCGTCGGTGGCGGCGATGAGGGCAGTCTCAGTGCTATGGTTGCTGCGGAACCCTGATTGGGATGGGTCCAGGATGCTGTTTTCTTCGAGAGTATCGGGTTAGCTGTTTGTTGACGATCTTCTCGATGACCTTGGCTGGGAACGGAAGCAGGGAGATGGGCCGGAAGTTCTTGAGGTCTCTCGGGTCCGCCTTGGGTTTTTTGAGTAGGGCATTGATCTCTGCGTGTTTCCAGCTCTCTGGGAAGTTCGCGGTCTCGAAGGAGAGATTGATAACGTTGCACAGGTGGGGTGCGATGGAGCTGCTGGCTTTGTTGAAGATGTGGTGCGGGAAAGGGACGGGGAGCCGGAGTGTATTGTGCTCATGGTCTTGATGGTGTCATCGATGTTCACGCTGGCCCAGGCTGGCAAGGGGTCATGGTCGATGGTGTGCGGCGGGTCTGGTGTATCTATCTTAGTAGGGGCTGTCTGGGTGTTGAAGCTGTCGTGGATGTCGGCGATCTTGCGGTGGAAGAAGGTGGCGAGGAATCGCACAGGGCTTGCGACGGCGGGATGTCGTTGGTGTTGGAGCTGGGGTTGGAGAGTTCCTTCACGATGTTGAAGAGCTCCTTGCTGTTGTGTGCGTTGTTGTCGAGGCGGTCTTTGAAGGAGATTCTCTTGGCGGACCTGATGAGGTGGTGGTGGTTACGGATGGCGTCTTTGTGGGCTGCGTGGCTGTCCGGTGTCTTATCACTGTGCCATTTCTTCTCTAGTTTCCGGCAGGTACGCTTGGAAGCTAGGAGTTCCGGGGTGAACCAGCTGGCTCTTTTGGTGGTGTCGCTGTAGGTGAGTTTTTTCAGCGGGGCGAGGGAGTTGGCGCAGTCGTCTATCCATCGTCTGAGGTTGCAGGCAGCGTCGTCGGTGTTGAATGGGTTGGAGGGAGGGCTGAAAGCGAGGTTTGCCCGTAGTTGGTCTTCGGTGACTTTGCTCCAGCAGCGGCGTGGGATCTGTTGGGTGCGGTGGTGTGTGGTGGGTTTCTGGAAGGTGAAGTGGATGCAGCGGTGGTCGGTCCAGAGGAGTTCCGTGGTGTGGCTGAAGGAGACGTGGGAGCTTGAGGAGAAGACGGGGTCGAGCATGTGGCCGGCGGAATGAGTCGGTGTTGTGACGAGCTGTCTCAGTCCGAGGTTGGCGAGGTTGTCGATCAGGGTGGTGGAGTTGCTGTCGTTGTTGTTCTCAAGGTGAAAGTTCAGGTCTCCGAGGAGGATGTAGTCGGTAGAGGTCAGGGCGTGCGTGCTGATGAAGTCGGCGATGGAGTCGCTGAACTGGGGTCGGGGCCCAGGGGGTCTGTAGACAAGGGTCCAGTCCCTTTTAACAGCGAGTAAAATATCAGGAATGAGAGACAGTCGCTTCGTACTGTAAGGAAAACAAGAGCCCTGCGCTGTATACAGACCCCTTCAAAGCCCAAGCCCTCGCCCCCTGACCCCTCCCAGAAGCGCACATAATCGTAAACAGCCTTGTTAAAGGCACCCGCTGTGGAAGGAATGCAGCTGCCACCCTGCGCGCCGCTGCTCGCTCCAGAGAGCAAAACGCAGTGGGAGTGACACATTGGAAAGGAGGTGGGACATGCACCCGCCTTTGGCCATTTGCGTGCTTTCATGATTGAAAGACACACGCAAAGGCCAATCCAATGTGTGGAAGGAGTCAGACCCACACGGAGAAGTTTAGAGTGCTCACAAGAAGCCTCCCATAGAGCAGCGCATGCGCGCTGCGCTAGGCTCGACCTAATAAAGGTAATGTGGGATAAAGCACTCGGGAGCTTCACACGGTAAAACCGAGCTCAGTAAGTTTCTCACCCACAATTGCTGTTACAGATACTGACTGCAAATATCCACATATAGGAAATAAATGCAAAGGCAGGGTTTGTGGGGCTGATATCTATGGTGATGTTCTCTGTTTTCTCCCTATTAAAGGATATGATTAAATCTCCGGTGACTAATGACAGTTCCATCACCTCTAATGACCACTTTGAGGTGCTGGCCACCTACTTCATCAATAAAGTGGTGGGCATTTATGATAGCTTCCATGGGAAGTGTGAAGCCACTGCTACGTTGAGGGATGAGTCTGCAGGAAACAGGGCCAACTTTCTGTCTACTTTCCCTTCTATTACTCTAGATGGCCTCAAGGCTTTTGTTACGAAGATTAAATCAGGGTCCCCCAATGACCCTCTCAAACCAGATCTTTTTGTTAAACATCAGGACTGCCTCCATCCTAGCTGTTTGGATCTCATTAATCTCTGCCTTTCCAATTCCGAGGTTCCACAAACTTGGAAACATGCTAAAGTTATCCCCCTCCTGAAGAAACCCTCTCTTGATGCCTCCAGGCTGGAGAACTATCGCCCGATTTCCCTTTTGCCATTTTTAGCCAAAGTAACAGAATCCTATGTGAACGGCATTTTGATGCAGTATCTGGAGTCTCACTCCATATTGGACCAGTCCCAAAATGGCTTCCGTCCTAAGCACAGCACGGAGTCAGCCTTACTAGCTGTAACGGAGCAACTAAGAGCCTCCATGGATGAGGGCAACTTGACTGCGCTCATCCTGCTTGATCTCAGCGCGGCCTTTGACACGGTCTCACATAGCATCTTGATCCATCAGCTGCGTGAGATCGGTGTCAAGGGCAGAGCCCTTGATTGGTTTTCTTCTTTTCTGCGTGACAGGTCGTTCCAGGTCATCTCTCCACCTTTCCACTCACAGACACACCCTCTGTGCTGTGGTGTCCCACAGGGGTCGGCATTGAGTCTGACCCTGTTCAACATTTACGTTCGTCCGCTGGCCTTGTTGGCCAAAACTCGTAATATACATTTGGTATCATATGCGGATGATACGCAACTGGTCTTTTCCTGTACCAAGAATTCCAGCCAGGACGTGGTCAAATTCCAGGAGGATCTGGCAGCCATAGCGGGCTGGATGGAGGCGAATTGTCTTCAGCTAAATTCATCTAAAACTGAGATCCTCCTACTAGGCAGAGACTCCCATCTCTGGGGCAACAATTGGTGGCCACCGGAGTTGGGTACCCCTCCCGTGCCCAAAGCCTCGGTAAAAAACCTTGGCATTCGGCTGGACAACGCCCTCTCTTTTGAGGAACATGCCATCCTTGTGGCAGGGACCTGCTTCGGCATTTTGCGTGGCCTCAAACCCATTCTGGGTCTGTTTGACCCTCACACGCGCCAGCTGATTGTACAAGCCACGATCCTGGTTAGGTTGGACTACTGTAACAGCCTCTTGCTCGGTGCTAATAAATCCGTGACCAATAGGCTCCAACGCACCATGAACGCGGCAGCTCGCACCTTATTTGCACTGCCTAAGTATAGCTCGGTTTCAGGTGTGCTGCGTCGACTCCACTGGTTGCCCGTTGAGCAAAGAATCCGGTTCAAAGCACTCTGTGCTACTCATAAAATATTGTCGGGCTCCGGCCCGTTGATTCTCAGTGACCTAGGTCACCACTATATTCCTTCCTGTGCTCTGCGCTCTGCGGATCTACACCTGATGCAGGTGCCACGATTCCGTAGAGCCAGAGTCGGAGGCCGTTCATTCAAAGTTTAAGCACCTACTCTATGGAACTTGATGCCTCTCTCTATTAGGATCATCCCCAATCTTTTGGTGTTCAGAAAGGCAGTAAAGACATGGCTGTTTCAGTAGCAGAATCATTACATTCACCCTCTCTCCGACTTCTAGCGCTGGGACGTCGCTTTGCTGGGACAGCCATGCACTCTACAAATCGCCTAACATAACATAACATAACATGTTATAAATGTAACTCAAAGACAATACTCACAGTGAACAAGAAACACCACCTAGAATGTCAGCTGTGCCCATGGATCCTGGCGATCAAACAGGAACACACAAGGCAGTAACAGCAAGGATGAAGAACTAGATACACAGCCACAATAGACAAGTAGTTAGCAAGGAGGAGTGCTTAACAGAAAAGAAGGGAAAACAAAGGGCACACTTGGCAGAAGGTAAGAAACAAAACCCACACGGATACTGGAAGCTAAGACTACAGGAAGAGGAAGACAACAAGGTAGAAACTGGAACAAAAGGTAAATGGAAAAAAACGGGCGGGAAAAGGTAAATACAGAAGGACAGAGACTACAAGATTGCACTAGAGCAGTAATGGATAAAGAATCAAGGAAACAAGGTAGCACTGCAGGTAGTGCTTGTTCAGAAACCAGGAATTAGCTAAGCTCAGGAATCAAGGTAGCACTGAAGGCAGTGCTAGTTCAGGAACAAGGAGATAGCAACAGCTCAGTAAACAAGGAATTGCTAAGGGTCAGGAATCAAGGTGGCACTGGCAGGCAGTGCTAGTTCAGGAAACAGGAAATAGCTACAGCTCAGGAACCTAGGAATCAAGGTAACACTGCAAGTAGTGCTAATCAGGAACAAGAAATAACTATAGGCAGGAACTCAGGAAAATAAGAATAGCAATAGCTCAGGAAACAAGGGTCGGTCTCACAGGAACACAACTACAATAGCCAACGCTGGACTGAAGGGAGCTGTGAATTAAAAGAGCTCACAGTAATCACCTGCATCAGGTGTGAGGAGGCTAGCAGCTGCCAGCCACAGGTGTGCTGAATTCCTCCACCCATCCTTGGCCAGCAGGGGTGGAAATGAAGCAGAGAGCAGGGGATTATAGGTAATGTAGTTTCAAGCATGAGCAGACTGGCTTCCACAAAACCCGGCATGGATTGGGAATGGATGCAGGGCGGGACTGGGAAAGCAGACCAGCCCTGGCAATTTCGTCGGATCGGCCCCCCTGGAGGTGGGGGAGTGCTGGTGGAAAACACAGCTGCTGCACTTGTGTTACAGGGGGCTGATTTTGCGGCAATGCTGCAAAACCGGCCCTCAGAAAACAACGGCCCCCACCGGTCCAGAACCGGCCCCCACCCTTCCAGCCCACTGGGAAAACGCCCAGTGCCCGCTACGGCCAGTCCGGCCCTGAATGGATGGCATTTCTCAAATACTGTCCAAATGGCTGGAAGTCACTATATGCATGCAGGGTAAGGTCTGGAAGCATATTAGAAAACTGAAGAGTCCCACAATACAGCTCCCTGGTGGTGGGCACGAGAGCACAGGGAGTGAGTCGTGACAACAAATGTGTGTCCACTACCTGCCCCCAAACACACTCATAAATCAGAGCCACAATGTGAGCCCGTATGCTCCATGAAACACAAATAATCATGCACTAAAATGTCACTCATATTTAGGGCTCCCAGTTTTCCGTTTTTACAGATAAATACAGACAGAAAACAATGTGTTTCCTGTCTGTATTTATTTCTAAAAGCGGAAAAATACGGAAAATTATGCTTCTTGTGGGGGAATCTCCATGCTGTCTTTCATGCTTTCTAGGACAACAGCTGAGCAGATGCACAGAATGGGAAGTTAAAAAACAGGTTCAGGTTTCCCTGAATACAGGCATGTGTTAGCATATATTTGTATTATAATACTGATATTTACCTGTGGGTGTAAGGTTTGGCTACATTTGGCTATATTTGGCTGCTTAGTTTGCTAAAACGCGGCAGGCAGCAAAGTATTAGTGAATGTTTATCAGTTAAATAAATATGGAAAAATACCATGTTATGACTCTATTTATTCTCAAAACACAAAATAAATATGGATAAATACAAGTGAGTTGGTCACAAAATAAATATGGATAAATACAGACGGAAATGTTAAAAAAATAAATACCATAAAACCAGGAGCCTTACTCAAAATGTAGTCACACTGAAATCATGGAGACATCACATGGAATGCACTAGTAGATTAGTGTCAAAATGTGAGCTCCTCCTGCTTCCAAGAAACACAATTGTAAATCAAAATAAAAAATGAACCAGAGATGAAATGTGAGCCACCTTACCTCTATGATCATGCAATGAAATGTCCCACATAATCTAACACAAGGAAATGATGTACGGAGCGCTGAAAATTTTCAGTCACTCACCCCCAGTCACAGATCTGGGTTAAATCGATCATCGTTCTTTAGCTCACTTCGCCACCCCAGTTCTGACCCAGCCATATGCAAATCAGTCTTGACCCTATTCCCATGGGAATAGTCCAGCCCGAACTGCTAAGCCAGATCCTCCCTTGTCCGGAAACAAGCATCCTTAGACTGGTTTCGGGGTAACACCCCTCATCAGCCAGGCTAGCTGAATCCAGTGGCAAAGTGAGTAAGGGACCCACGTCTGGGCATACCCTGCCAACTTAGGGCGAACAAAGCAAACACAAGGAGATGATTGACGGAGCACTGAAAATTTCCAGATACTGACCCCCAGTCACAGATCTGAGTTGAATCCATCATCGTTCTTTAGCTCACTTCGCCACCCCAGTTCAGACCCAGCCATATGCAAATCAGTCTTGACCCTATTCATCATGGGAATAGTCCAGCCCGAACTGCTAAGCCAGGTCTTCCCTGGACCAGAAACAAGCATCCTGGGACCGGTTTCAGGGTAACACCCCTCATCAGCCAGGCTAGCTTGAATCCAGTGGCAAACTGAGCAAGGGACCCACATCTGGGTATACCCTGCCAACTTACGGCGAACAAAGTAAATCAGTCTTGACCATAGAAAACAGGACATGAGGTACACCAATAAATAAGAGCCAATATTTGAGCTACGCCCACCCCACATTTAATATAACCATGCACTGAAATGGCACATATCATGCAATCAGACTGAAAACATTGAACCATCACATAAAATGCACCAGTAAATCAGAGCTTCCATGAAACACACATAAAACAGAGCCAAAATTTAAGACCCTATTGCTCCCAAGAAACACAACTGTAAATCTTACCCAAAATTTGAGACCCAATCTTGCAGTGATATGTAAGCGCCTACCACCGTAACCATATATATGTTATTTTACTTTTCTCACACTTAAAACTTTGTCTACCCCAAAGCAAGTTAATGGAGAAATAGCTATTCTCCATTATTCGCCAAATCTCCCTATTAATTGTTATCAAAACTATTGGCATGTATGTACAAGTCATAAGGCAAACCCATGATCTGCAATAATATTTTGCAACCATATGATCACTAGACCAGTGGTTCTTAACCTGTTGTCCATGGACCCACTGTGGTCCGTGACGCATTCTCAAGGGGTCCACAGGTCTACCTCCCAAAACTGATATTCAGATCGGCTGGCCACAGAAACTGACCCTGCGCACTCACATCCCGAACAAGAATTGTGAATGACTGGCGAGTGGTGGCGGGACTAAAAAAAAACATCAGGCTAATCACCATTCGGCTTTATGTCTAAACTGCAGGGTGATCGGCCTTGTTTTTTTATGCCGCCTTGGCTTGCACTGTTCACTCCGCAAGTGCAGTCCATGGAAAGCTGTTGGAGACTGGAGCATATCTCAATCATTTTTTAGCCCAGTTTGTTTTGACACAGCTGTTCCTTCTGGGCTTTGGGGGGCAGCCAACCATAGGGAGGTGCACCCCCACGGGGAGTTTGGGACAGTGGTGCAGCCTGGGCCACATCGAGCTTCTTTGGGCTACATTTGGGCTGGGCTTCAAGCCCATTATATATCCGGCCATTTTATAAGGCGAGTCACCATTTTGGTAGGTGACACGGTAGCCGTCAGTCATCATCAGTTAGAAGCCTTTTCCATAGTATAGGTAGCGCAGATTGGTTATGGAGTATTTTCGGGTGCAAGAAGCCATGCTCTTGCTTGTGGAGGGAGGTCGCATGGATCTTCTCACCCCGGGCACGTGTGTCGTGGCGCACCAGGCCATGTGTGCAGCAGGCGGTGTGGCAGCAGTGATCCTCGCTTGCTCACCCCATGTCGTGGCTGGCTGGGAAACAACAGTGTGCAGGAAAGCACACGGTGATGCTCAGTAGCCAGGAGAGCTGCCTCGAGGGGTGTGCGTGGCTCGCGTGCTGAGAAAGGCCCAGTGCGTTGGACGCGTTGGTACTTGTGGGCGGGGAAGGTTGTAGGGTCAAGTCTCGGCCAGCAGGGAAGGGGAAGGCCGCGTGCAGGGAAATTGATGCAGCGCTTCCAGAAGCGGCGTCCCGCTCCACAGAGGAGCGTAGTGAAGTGGGGGAGAGGGCGAAAAAAGCCTTTGCTGGCGTGAGAGAGGAGAGAGGGGAAATGGAATAGCATAAGCTGTCTGCCACAGGGCAGCAGACTGGGGAGGTGGAAGCTGTCAGGACTCGCCGCAGCAGTCAGAAGGGGCCAGAAGGATCAGGAGGGGGCGGAGAGTGGGGGAGAAAAAAGGGGGCAGATGGGAGAGCAGTGAAGTGGCCCCCAGCATCATTATCTGCAGGGGGTGATTAGAGGCCCCCAGAGCATTGCAGGGCTTTTGGGATGAAGAGGGGGCATGGAGGCAGCGGAAACCGACAGGGGACAGTAAGAGAAAGGAAGAAAGTCTGGTGGATATTTTCTGGCAGGAGTTCAGCAATATGTTGAAGGACCTGCTTCGGTGGGAAGGGGGAATGGAAGGGAGGGATGGGCAGGGGTTTGGGGTGAAGCCCCCCGCACTGACTTATGCCTGGCGCGGGTTAGGTGAGGAGGCGGCACCAGCAAGAAGGGGCGAGCACTCAGCGGGAGGGGGAAGAGGGGGGCAGGAGGCATTCGGGACTGGGCAGCGAGGGCAGGACAGCGGGCAAGGGGGAGGGGCTAGTTGGAACGGTCCGTCAGGGGGAGTTGGCTGTGGGTGCCAGATCAGGGTGAGGGGCAGAGAGAGAGAGGGACCTTAATGATGGTACGCTGGACCTGCCTTTTGTTTTCCAGGAGCAGCAGCGTTGACGCGGCCATGCGGACTCAGGAGAGTCTTATTCGGCTCACAGACCAGAGGAGAAGAGATGGCAGGGTCTTGGGTGGCCAACCAAATAGCAACATGGGACGGCGACAACACTGCCACATGAAGGTCTGGGTTGGCCTTAAATCTAAATCTAAATCTGGTACTTCTAAAGCATGAACTACTCACCCCTAAGGGTATCAAGGCACTGGGGGCCATCTGGGAGATTAAGTGAGCTATTGCCCAGAGTAACATGTTGCTGAGCTGAGCTGCCGCCGGGACCAAGGATCGAACCGTGAGTCCTGCGCTCCGGAGTCAGCGTCCCTGGCTGCTACACCACACCCTGTCCCCTAGGTAGTGCAACAACTTGGACGGGTCCATGCGGCCCCCTGGGCGGCAAACAGTGGTGTCAAACGGCATCAGTTGGGAGTCGAGACAGGAGGGCGTACCACGGCACCCTGTCCTCCCTCAGATAGGGATATTAGTGTGGAACATAAGGTGAACAACAGGTTTGATATGCAGGCCATATGGCCCACATGGAGGGGGGACTTAGGCGAGGAGCAGGAACAGTTGGATTATGACGAAACAGGTCTAGAAGAAGGGGAAGTGATGGATGACGCACAGGAGGACGAGGACAGGTGACGAGGTGCACTCAGGGGGTTCACATAATGCACTTGTTCCTAGTTTGTTGCAGGAGGGTCACGTCTGAACGAGGACACGTCGGACGGAATCGGCTGGTGGAGCTCCTTCACAACTGGTTGGGCGGCTAGATCCAAGGAGGAGGCTGACCTTGATGCCTGGTAAGGGTGCCGGTGGGGTAGGGGACAATACACTACAAAAAGGCAAGCTGTCCTTGGGGTGAATGCAGGGGGTGAAGAAGGTAGTGAGGACGTCCATTTGTGAAAAGGATGGTATTTAAAAGATTCTGGGGTAGGCACAGAAGGCCATGTTGACGAAACCAAAGCGGGGTGGGTAAGGTACAGATGGAGGGTCAGGAATCTAAGGCATCGGACACAGCGGCAAAGGGAGTACAAGAAGCACCGCAAGGGAAGGCAGAGGAGACAGAAGCTCAGGAGAAGGCAGGTTTAGAGTATAAAGGGGCAAAGGAGAGTAAAGAAAGATCAAGAGACTACTGTATATGGGGGTAACTAAGCAGCTGGGAGCATATTTAATGCTAGCGACTAAGGAAAGAATATGGAAGGGAGAGTACATGGAGATGCTGCATCTCCTCCACAGGGAATTGCGGGCCAAGGAGTGGTCAAAAGAGGAGGAAGTTGAATTGTCTAAATGGCCTAGGGTGCCTACGACAATTGAGAACTGGACTGTGGCTTTTCTAATTTTGGCAAGCGTATACTGCGAAAAATATCTGGAACGGTGTGTAACCCTCTTCAAATACATGGACGTAATACATAGCGCACACATCAAGTACGGAGGGTATGCCTGGGCACACCATGATGAGGAGTTTAGGCACGGATGGCAGGGGACCCAGAGGCGAAGTGGGGGCAAATTGACACTGATTTATATCAGCAGACGATGGGGTCAGTCAAGTTTGGCAAGACGACATACACAGCGAGTGGGTTACCGTTGGTGTATCGGCCCTTTCAGCCCCGCTCCACCTAAGGGGGGTGGAGACTGCAGCCAAGGCGCAGTGTGGAACAATGGGGACATGTTGGGATTTCAATAAAGGCTTGTATACTAGAGACTACTGTAAGTTTCGGAACGAGTGTTCAAAGTGTTCAGGAAGACATTCGCTCATCCAGTGCTATGGGGTGGGAGGAAACGCACAGGGTACACAGGCAGGACAGTGGAACCAATACCATGGGGGCTATAATGGACAACAGGGTAATCAAGCCTCCGGAAACAGGGGAGGACAGGGGCGCATGGAAATAAGGGAAAGGCTCATATATCAATGTGGCCTTTTACAGAGATCGAGTCCCACACTGGATCTGGTTTGGGTATATTTTATTCCCTTATACACACGGCGTTTATAATAAGCCAGAGTTCCAATGGAAGGATAATGCCTCTTATCCTTTGGAGAATCTTTGTCTTAGGTTCCCAGTGGATCTTCTTTTGGTTTTTCTTTTCTGGTTTTCCCGTATCCTCAGAGGAAAGGAGACAAGGAACAGTGCGGTGAGTGCTAACGTATGATTATTGCCTTGGGGAAGGGAGTGAGGGGTCACCCGGTGTTTCGGCGCATCTCTAGGGACGTGAGGTAGTGCAGGGAGCGAGGTTGAGGCGGGTAGAAAACATGACTGTTTTGCCCACTACTCGCCGGCCTTCTCTCTCCTCCCGGCCCACCCTGCGACCACTCACATACCTGAGTGAGCCACGCTCCTCCAGGAGCCTGGCGGGCGCAGCACGGTATTGTTGGCCTCCTGGCTCTCCCGGTTTTCTGCTTCCTCCATTCTCGCTGTCAGGAGCGGCGTTCCCTCTTCTGGCGTCTGCTTTTTCCTCGCGGCGTGGACAACGAACTCTTCTCCGCGTCTTCCGGGTTAATGGCTCTCCTCCTCGACGTCGGGGCGCTCCTTTCTGTCATTGGCTCTGGAGTAGTGACGGCGAATCCATGGGCGGAGTCTTCGGAGGGTATGCCTGGGCACACCATGATGAGGAGTTTAGGCACGGATGGCAGGGGACCCAGAGGCGAAGTGGGGGCAAATTGACACTGATTTATATCAGCAGACGATGGGGTCAGTCAAGTTTGGCAAGACGACATACACAGCGAGTGGGTTACCGTTGGTGTATCGGCCCTTTCAGCCCCGCTCCACCTAAGGGGGGTGGAGACTGCAGCCAAGGCGCAGTGTGGAACAATGGGGACATGTTGGGATTTCAATAAAGGCTTGTATACTAGAGACTACTGTAAGTTTCGGAACGAGTGTTCAAAGTGTTCAGGAAGACATTCGCTCATCCAGTGCTATGGGGTGGGAGGAAACGCACAGGGTACACAGGCAGGACAGTGGAACCAATACCATGGGGGCTATAATGGACAACAGGGTAATCAAGCCTCCGGAAACAGGGGAGGACAGGGGGCGCATGGAAATAAGGGAAAGGCTCATATATCAATGTGGCCTTTTACAGAGATCGAGTCCCACACTGGATCTGGTTTGGGTATATTTTATTCCCTTATACACACGGCGTTTATAATAAGCCAGAGTTCCAATGGAAGGATAATGCCTCTTATCCTTTGGAGAATCTTTGTCTTAGGTTCCCAGTGGATCTTCTTTTGGTTTTTCTTTTCTGGTTTTCCCGTATCCTCAGAGGAAAGGAGACAAGGAACAGTGCGGTGAGTGCTAACGTATGATTATTGCCTTGGGGAAGGGAGTGAGGGGTCACCCGGTGTTTCGGCGCATCTCTAGGGACGTGAGGTAGTGCAGGGAGCGAGGTTGAGGCGGGTAGAAAACATGACTGTTTTGCCCACTACTCGCCGGCCTTCTCTCTCCTCCCGGCCCACCCTGCGACCACTCACATACCTGAGTGAGCCACGCTCCTCCAGGAGCCTGGCGGGCGCAGCACGGTATTGTTGGCCTCCTGGCTCTCCCGGTTTTCTGCTTCCTCCATTCTCGCTGTCAGGAGCGGCGTTCCCTCTTCTGGCGTCTGCTTTTTCCTCGCGGCGTGGACAACGAACTCTTCTCCGCGTCTTCCGGGTTAATGGCTCTCCTCCTCGACGTCGGGGCGCTCCTTTCTGTCATTGGCTCTGGAGTAGTGACGGCGAATCCATGGGCGGAGTCTTCGGAGGACAGATCCCAGTTAAAGGAGCCCTGCCGGGAGAAAGAGGTTTTCCAAGAAGGTGTGGGGCTTCGTACTACAGTCCAGTCCGGTAGGGCGTCTGGCTGTGAAGAGAGGAGAGGATCCATTGTGTGAGGTACCCTCCACCAGTCAGCTGTACTGTCAGTACCCTCCCGAGGGCCACTGGAATCCTGACACACGCCCCCCCTAAGATTCTCCCGATCGGGGAGAGGGAACACCCGAGACACGAAGTCAGCACTCCCATTCTCAATCCCTCTTCGATGTTTCACCTCAAAGGAAAAGGGTTGTAGGGATAAGAACCATCTTAGGATGCATGGATTATGGCCCATGTTTCTGCTCATCCACTGGAGGGGTGCGTGTTCCGTAAACAGGGTAAAGTGACTACCTTCCAGGTAATATCAAAGCTTGTCGATAGCCCATTTAACCGCAAGACATTCCTTCTCGATCGTAGGATATCTTTTCTCGCGGGGGAACAACTTCCTACTAATGAAAAGGATGGGATGTTCAATACCGTCAGGGGAGAGTTGTGACAAGACCGCTCCCAACCCACAGTCAGAAGCATCGGTATGAAGAATAAATGGTTTGGTGAAATCGGGAGAAGATAGTACAGGGCTGGTAGTGATAGCTTTTTTCAGGCGACGAAAGGCGGTCACCATAGTCTCTGTGGGGTTTAACAATTCTTTTGGCCGTACTTCCTTTCGAAGGAGGTCTGTGAGGGAACCCGCAATTTTGGAATATTGGGGTATGAAGCGTCTATAATACCCCAATAATCCCAAAAAGGCTCTCACTTCTCTTTTTGTTGTGGGAAAGGGGGTCTCTATGATGGCCTTCACTTTCTCTTCCTGGGGGGCTATCATCCCATTTCCCAACACGTAGCCTAGATATTGGACCTTCTGAAACCCCACCCGGGATTTTTTTGCATTTATGTGGAGACCTGCTTTTTGTAAGGCCTGGAGGATTTCCTGACAGTGTTCTAGATGGTCCTCCCATGTGGGACTAAATACCACTATGTCGTCTAGATAGGCCGACGAGAAGGCTTGGTGGTCACGGAGCACAGTGTTCATTAAACATTGGAATGTGGCTGGTGCTCCGTGAAGGCCAAACGGGAGGACGGTGAATTCGTACAGTCCATCAGGGGTAATAAAAGCGGTCTTCTCTCGGTCTGTCTCCCTTAGTGGGACCTGCCAGTACCCTTTTGTAAGGTCCAGCGTTGTAATATACTGTGCTTCGCCCAATTTCTCTATCAGTTCGTCTATCCTAGGTATAGGATACGAATCGAACTTGGAGATGGAGTTGACTGCTCTAAAGTCCATGCAGAACCTGATGGACCCGTCAGGCTTGGGGACCAGTATGATAGGGGATGACCACTCACTCCGGGAAGGACGAATGACTCCCATTTCTAACATGTTTTTGATCTCTTCCCGGACAGCCTGTCTCCGGGCTGCCGGTATTCGGTACGGCCGTTGTTTTATAATTTTACCCGGTGTCGTCTCGATAGCATGTTCCACTATGGATGTTTTCCCTGGGAAATCCGAAAACATAGAGGAGAAAGGGCCTAGGACAGCGGCCAGAGAATGTTTTTGTGGGTGGAAGAGAGGCTTGTTTATTACCAACTGGTCAAGCGTACATGGAGGGTTTTTCGGAGCTGATAGAGCTAGATGAGCTGATGTGGGTAGGGGTCCTAACCATTTTTTTTAGTAGATTTATGTGATAGGTTTGTACCTGGGAGGGTCTTATCTGGACCTTATAGCTGGTCCTCCCAACGGTACAAACTATTTTGTAGGGGCCCAGCCACTCCGCCTTTAGTTTGCTGGAGGAGGAGGGCAGTAACACTAAGACCCAATCATTGATGGCTAACTGCCTCCATTACTTTCCCTTGTCATAGAAATGTTTCTGTCTTTCTTATTTTCTTTCTAGATGTGAATAAGCAAGATCTCGTAACTTCCCTATCCGGGATTTAAGATTTTGAGTGTACTCAAGAAAACCCCTGGCCTCATCTGCTTCCTCCCTTTCCCGGGCCTCCCTTCTCATTTCCAGAAGAGACCTCAGTTGTCTCCCATACAACATCTCAAAGGAGGAACACCCGAGGCTGCCCTGGACTTGGCTACGTATGACGTACAAGGCTAGGGGGAGGATCTGGTCCCAATCTTTCCCTTCACTGTTGAGCATCTTCTTTAAGATTAGCTTCAGTGTTCCATTATACCTTTCCACCAACCCGTCGGTTTGCGGATGGTAAACCGACGTCTTAATGTGGCCGAGATTTAGGGTCTTACAGACTTCCTTTATGAGTCGGGAGACAAAAGGGGTGCCCTGGTCCGTTAAAATCTCCCGTGGGAATCCTACTCTAGAGAAGAGCTCGATTAGTCTGTCAGAGATGTTTTGGGTGGTGGGAGCCATTAAGGGGAAGGCCTCGGGGTACAGAGTGGAGTAGTCCACAATTACGAGGGCATATTGATTCCCTTTTCTGGTTTTTGGCAGGGGCCCTATAAGGTCCATCCCCACTCTCTCAAATGGTGTACCTATCACTGGCAAAGGTTGTAGGGGTACTGGGGGAGGTCGATACGGGTTCCTTTTCTGGCACATCTCACATTCCCGACAGTGTCTTTTTATGTCGCCATACACTCCCGGCCAGTAGAAGTGTCTTAGTATGCTCTGTGTAGTTTTCTCTGTGCCGGTATGACCCGCTGTAAGGTGAGAGTGAGCAAAGAACAGTATTTGGCCTCGGAAGGCCAACAGTACTATTCTTTTTTTTTTTTTTTTTTAAAGTTTTTTATTGAAAAAAATTATAAATCATGGCTGATTCAATGTCAAGAGACAGAATACATAAATACATATACACATAAATAAAAAGCGAACATAAACAGACTGAGTACTAAACACAAGTAAAGTTACTTTTGGTGCAACACTGTAAAGGAACAGGGAAGACATACTAGGAAGAAATAACAGATTTATACAAACAACTTCTCCCTGAACACCCCACTATAGACCAGCTTCACTCAATCCATTTAGAAATGGGTGCCCAGGTTTTTATCCCAAGTTCCCGTCTTTTACGTCCTTTTAGTCTATTGACAGAAGATTCCATTTTATACGTAGCTAACATCTTTGCCCTCCACATTAAAAAAGTGGGAGGATCAGTACTGATCCACTGCGAGGTGATACAAAATCGCACAATAGCCATCGCAATGAATACAAATCTCAGCACAGATCTTGCTCTTGTATTTCCTCCCATGTTAGACTCAACGCCCAAGATGACAAGTTCTGCTGTTGCTACAAACGGGATCCCCAAAGTTGTATTAAAGAAAAATTCAAGCTGCTGAAAAAATTGAGCTAAATAAGGGCATGAGTAGAACATGTGAATAGTGTCCGCTGCAGCTAAACCACACCTACTACATTTACCTCCCCGTGCACCCCGTATGCCACCCCATTTCGCTACCTTCCGAGGAGTGTAGTAAAGGTCGAAAATGGACATATAATGCTGGGTTCTGAGACTTCCTGTAGTTAGAGTTTGATCTGCTAATTCGATTGATTCTTCCAGATTTATCCCTTCCTTCCCAAATTTCCCCTCCCAATTAGAATTCTGGCAACATAAGTCATCTTGGAAGGCTTCAAGCAATATCTGATAGATTTTTCCAATTTGGGACTTTCTACTAATTGTTTCAACCAAGGATATTTTGCCCAAATTTGCTCTGATCCCATGTACATTAGTCCCCATAAAACTCCGAATCTGCAGGTATTTGAAGAAGTCCCTTCTGTCTAGTCCAAATTTTTCCTGGAGGGAGATAAATGTATCCATTTGACCTTCATCATATAAATCCCCCAAAACGCTGATCCCGGCTCTCCCCCAACGAAAAGTAATTTGGTCTTGAAAAATTGGGGGTAGCACCGCACACGCCGAGAGAGGAGTATATATATTTATATTAGTGACCTGAAACCTCGCACGGATCTTTTTCCAAAGTCGATGGGCGGCCTTAAGGATTTTAAATTTCGTTTTTTTGTAGTAGCTAGGTTTGAGATTTTTGACTAAGCATTGATTAGCTTCATGCCCCAATATAATTTCATAGATAGTTGGACGGACTGCCAAGGGTATCTCTGTTTTAATCCCAGTTATCAAGATCCCCATGTGTTGCAACAATGATACCCAATGATACAATAGAAAGTTTGGAACCGCCCAACCCCCTCGCGCTTTAGGGAGAGTCATCCACCTAGCCGCCCTTCTTGCTCTATGGAATCCCCATAGAAACCTAGAACAGCCCCTTTCAATTTTTGCTAAGGATAATGTTGAGAATTCCAAAGGGATTGTCCTAAACAAATAAAGCAATTTCGGAAGAATCAGCATTTTTAGAACATTGTTTCGACCATGCATTGAGAGATGCAGGTGATCTAACCTCTCCAACGTCCGATTGACCATACCGATCATAGGGGTAATATTTAAATCCGGTATTTGATCCACCATCGCTGAGATCTTTATCCCCAGATATGTAGCTTCTGGAAGGATAGGCAGGTTAGTTGGAGGAGTAGAGTTCGATAGAATAATCTGCGTCTTCTCAATATTTAATTTATACCCAGATAAGATCCCAAATTGTTCTGCCTGATTTCTCACTGCTGGGAAAGCCGCAGAGATATCACTGGTGAGTATTGCGATAACATCTGCAAAGGCCAATGACTTAAATTCTATATCGTTGATCTTCACAGGTTTAATGTGCTTATCATTATCCAGTTTATTAAGAAGTGGATCAATGTAGAGCGCGAATAGCAGGGGGGAGCAAGGACACCCCTGCCTTGTACCCCTGTTGATACCAAATACCTTTGATTCCTGCCCTGAAATGCGAATCTCAGCCTCAGGTGATATGTAAAGTGACTGTATTGCCTGAATAAATTCCGGGCAAAACCCTTTCCACTGCAAAACAGACCACAAAAATCTCCACGAGACCCTGTCGAACGCCTTCTCTGCGTCCAACAGGGCCACCCCCAGCGGGGATCCCGTAGCCTTAGCCCAATCAAGAAGAGCAATCACGCGTCTTACATGGTCGGTGGTATCCCTCCCAGGGATAAACCCATGCTGGAGAATGGAAACTAGAGGAGTGATGATTTTAGCTAGTCTAGAAGCTAATATTTTAGAATACACTTTACTATCTGAGTTGATGAGGGAAATTGGCCTATATGATGCCGGATCTAAGTCTGGCTTGTTTTTCTTCTTAAAAACTACTATTGTATTCTTTCGCCAAGAATCAGGAATTTGCCCTTTTGAGCCAGCTGAAATAGCAAGACCAAATCTTGTCGAAGCGCTGAGCGGAATGTTCGATAAAATTCTAAGGGAATATTGTCCGGACCCACCGCTTTGCCGACTGGAGAGAGAGATTAAAGCACTTTCTATTTCTTCCCATATAATTGGAGCAGCAAGAATCTTATTTTGCTCGACAGTAACCTTCTTTGTTTCAAGGTCTCTAAAAACTCCGGAATCACCTCTGGAGCAATTGTTGAAGCTACCCCAACCTCTTCGGTATATAATTGTTGATAAAAATTCTGGAATACCTCCAGAATTTTGATTGAAGAATCTTGAACCTGGCCCAGGTGATCTTTTACCCTGCAGATCCCCCGTTCCACTTCCCTTTCTCTTAAGCGCTTTGCCAGCACCTGCCGGAATTTTCACCAAATTCATATGTTTCATTCTTAAACTGCGTATATTTAATAGCTATTTCTTCCCCTAGATACTGCTGCATTTTAAATTTCATCACAGCTATACGCTGCAGACACTCAGCACTGTCCTGGCCCTCTCTTATTCGATTCATCAGCTCAATTTCAATCATCCTGAGCTGATCAACCCAACTCATTAATCTTTTCCTGTTTGGCCTTCTGACGGAATATAGAAAAGCTAAGAGTCTCCCCGCGAAGAGCGGCTTTAAATGCATCCCAAACAACAATTGGAGAGGAGGTGTTCCTGTTGAAATTAAAAAATTCGATTATCCAATTAGACATATATTCACAATATGCTTGTTCAAGGAGTAATTTCCTTTCAAAAGACCATCTCCTCTGCACCCTATATATGCCACTTAACGATAATTCTGCGACCAGAGGATTGTGGTCCGAGATAAGCCTAGGGAAGATGTCAATACTAGCTCTCTCCGCAATTTGATGAGACAGAAAGAAATAGTCCAACCGAACAAATTTGTTATGGGGGGCTGAATAATAGGTATAGCCTGGAATACCCGACTTATGCCGAACCCAAAGATCATCTAAGCCATGTTCCCTAACTACTCCTTGTAAAGCTTTGAACGTCTGGACTTTTCTTCCTTGATATGGTTTATTCCCAAAGAGATTAAAATTACTATCCAGATGGATATTAAAGTCTCCACAAAAGACTAACGGATATTTCCATTGGGCCATTTCAATATTAAGAAAATCTAATATTGCCGGGTCAGTCCAGATTAGTTCCATATATTGAACAGATTGTCAGTAATGTATTATTAAGTTCCAGCTCCAAAATGGCCCACCGTCCACATTTATCCTCCTTTTATTTGATGACAAATACCAATACCTTTTTGGCTAAAATGGCCACCCCCTAGTGGTAGTACCTTGACGTGTACAAGCCAAAAGTTCTAATCCTAATCCTTTCAGCCACCCCCGTTTGCCCCATGGTATATGAGTCTCTTGTAGACATAAGATATCTATATGCATAAATCGTATGACTTGAGCCAGTACATCTCTTTTCTTTCTGTCATTCAAACCACATATATTCAGGGAACAAATTCGTACTTTATCCCTTCCACCCATCTTGCTGGTCATTAATTAGTTCTCCCATCATATTATGAAAGTGGTTCCACCATTGCAAATAAGCACCCAAAATCCAACCAAAAATACCATTTTTGTTACAACAAGTAAAAATGCCATGATTATATGTGATAAACCAAAACTGTGATCACATTTGAACACCCTTAACCTCCCTTCCCTTCCCCCTCCTCCCCTTCCCCCTCAACCCTGTCCCCCCTCCCCCTCCCTCTCCCTCCCCCTACTACCCACCTTCTGAGGCTTCGGGACCAACTGTCCCTGGCGATGGGGAGCTGTATCAACTCCCTCCTCGCAGACGCCCCCCCCCCCCTATACCAGTTTATCTGAAAACTCACAAAAAAAAAAGGGATAATGCTATCCTTCTGTACTTAAATCGTCTGGAGATATTCTTTCGCTAAGATCTCTGATACAAAAAATCGTGTCTGTCCCTGGAAGATTATTTTTAACTTAGCAGGGTTATGCAAAAAGACCTGTGCCCCTTTTTTTTTAAATAATGGCATTAGTTGGCGTAGCTGCCATCTTTTCTCAACTGTGACAGGGCAAAAATCTGGCCTCACAAAAAAATCACATCCTTTCCCCCTTCTTTTTCTATCTGGCCTAGCCAGATCATACAAAGCTTCGCGGGCCAAGAAGTTATTCAAACAAATAAGGATAGCTCGTGGTCTTTCACTCCCTTGGCCCGTTTTTTTCTGTTGAAAAGGGAACCGATGGGCTCTCTGTAGTTCTATTTTCCAATCCCACTGTAGCTCCGGGAAGGCTTCCTCAAAGAGTTCAATCAGGAATTGGCGCATATCAGACCCTTCTTTCCCTTCCGGTATCCCTAAAATTCGCAAATTGTTCCTCCTAGCTCGATTTTTGAGGTCGGTCAGCTTCCATACAGTGTCCTCCTTCAAGGATTTAAAGGATTCAGTTATAGCTCTCTGGCTGACCAACTCATCCTCTAACGTGGAGATCCTTGTTTCGGCTTCACCGATCCTAGCCGCAAACTCTGAGCAGGTTTTTGCGACCTTACGAATTGAATTTTGTAGTTTTCGGCATGCCCCTTGATTACGCAGACTTTCCAAACGAGTCTCCTCACGGTGGGCCATTATTGATTGATAAATGGTAGATAGCGTAATTCCTTCAGGGTTCCCAGAGTTTGGCCTCATGAATTCTTTTCCTGTGTCTCCTGTCTCTCCATTTGTTGCCTTGGCCCCTTCTAGGTTTGGGGAGTAAGAATAGTCCCAGAGCATTGTGCCGGCTCCCCCCAGAGAATTGACAGGAGAAGTATCTATATGGTCTCTTTGCTTGCGGACAGTACCTGAAGTGTAAAAGGGTTTATTTTGAGATTCTTCCTCTTCCCAACGTAAACTACTGACATCACTAGCTTCTCCTGCCGATTCTTTCCCGAGGCTTTCATCCGCTGAGGAATTTGATTGATCTGACAGGGAATAAAACTTCTCCCCTACATCTCCGTCTTTCATGGCACCTTGTAATTCCATTTCACCCTTTTGCAATTCATCAGCTCTTTGGGCAGTGTGACTCCCATCTACATGATTCATTCCTGCTACCTCTAGGACTTTATCCTGGGAAACTACAACTCCCATAAGGCCATTCTGCTGAGTTTCTAGCAATTTATCTGCTACATCACTCATCATATCTACTATACCCTCAGATAGTTCATGACTAGCTTTTGTTTTAATAAACTCCTTCGTTTGATCTTTAAGCATAGAGGCCACCTCCAGTTTATTTGCAGTTAAATCCAGGCTCTCGTCACTGACTGCGCTGGTAACATCCAAAGAAGAGAAATCAGTACCTGAAACAGGCGCGAGCCCCTCCATGGCTGTCAAAGTCTTCTCACACGTAGCTGGTGCCGCTACATTGTTACCTTCTGCAGTGCCATCAGTCGACCGATCCGCGAGGAGCTTAGCCCTTCCTGTTTGGGCTTTGAACAATGCAGGCACTGTCTGGCGGCCTTTCCCTGCATCTCCGCCCTTCCCGCACAGTGAGCGGCGAGAGTCATCAGCCGCCACCGCATCCGGCATCGGTTTTCCCACAGCGGCAATAGTACCGGTCCCAGCAGGAGGACCGCGAGTCCTGGCTCCTCGGGTAGACGCTTTAGGCGGCATCACTACAGCCAAAGAGGGGATCTGTAACACAGCCGGTGCAAAACGTAGATGCCGAGCGCCAGCCAATCTCACAGGCAGGGGTGAGTCACAGAAAAAGAGCGCAAACAGCCAGATCATTCCAGGGTGCAGCGGAGTTTTCTATTCTCCTTATCCCTTCAATTTTGCACGGCTTCCGACATGTAGTGAATGTTCAAAAGAGGGAGAAGAGGGGGTCAGCCAGGAGGAGAGAGTATACCCAACTCACTCGGCCAACGCCGCGGCCGCCATCTTGCCTCTACATGAACATTTTCAATCTACTTTTAGGCCAACGGTACTATTAACTGCAGATTATCTTCCCTTGTGCCCTTCCGATATAACAACCCGTTTTTAGTAACAAAATGGGGATATGTCGTGGGAGGGTTAAGGCGGTTGTTTTGTTTGTCCTGCCAGGCGTTTTGGAGGGTCAGGTCATTGACTTGAGCAAATCTGAAATTCCTGTCTAGGAGTCATGGTTCTGGGGTGATTAAGGCCGGCAGGGGCGTTTTCCCGGGGACACTCTTTTCTTCCCCACCCTTCTTATGTGGACGGAGGAGAGGAACATTCCTAGGAATTCAGGATTGTCAGTTCCTATGATTAGTTCTTCGGGAAGTTCTGCCAAAACCCCCACCCTGATAATAGAGGGGGAGCCACTGACCGGGGTAAGGACTACGGTCGCTACACGGTATGCTTTTATGTCCCCATGCACGCATCTAATGTGTACCAAGGCGTCGGTATAAACTGTGTAGGTTTAACAAGTCCTTTTTGGATGACAGACTGCCGACACCCAGAGTCTAATAGGGCCCTGACCCAACGCCCATTCACTCGTACACTTACATGAAAGGCACTCCCCAGTTCTGCTGTGTACAGGATTGACTTCGGGATGTAACCAACCTCCATAGGCTCATCGGAGGGTTTCTTATGAGGACATAGTCGGGCAATGTGGCCCCAGTCAAAACACTGTGGGCCTCGATGCGGAGGGATTTCAGGCCTTTGGAGACGGGGCTTCGGAGGGTCGGGCATGGGTATGTTGTTGTTCCGTTTGTCATGCCTTCCTTGGGGAAGACGACTTGGTTTTTCTGAATCCCAAAGAGGATTACGGGGCTGTGCACGAGAGAATGTGGTAGCCATCTCGACCGCTTGTTCAGTGGTAAGGTGAGTGTGCTGACGTAACCACCTTTGCATGTTATACGGCAGAGCCTCCAAGTACTGTTCCAGATAGATACGATCCATTATCTCCTCCTTGCTACTTTCCAGTGGCTTCAGCCATTTGTCTGCCGCGGCCTTGAGGCAGAAAAATAGGGTCTTGGGGTTTTCCCCGGGAGTTCCCTTTTCCTTCCGGAAGCGCACCCTGTATGCCTCGGCGTCCATCCTCAAATGATCCAGGATGATGGATTTGATGTCTGCATACGGGGTATTACCTGTAGAATTCGCTACCTGGTAGGCGGCCTGTGCCTCACCAGTAAGCAAAGGTGCCAAGAAGAAGGGCCATTTCTCAATGGGCCAGCCACAGGCTCTGGCTGCCCTTTCAAAATTAAGGAGGAAGGCATCGGGGTCTTCCCCGGCTATGTATTTCTGTAGGGATATGCCTGTTGGTCCCTGAGGGTTACTCCGGACTTCTCGTGTTCTGGAGGATGTCTGTTCTTCTGCTAATTTCTGTAGACCTTCCATTTGGGCCGCCATGGTGTTTTTTTAAATTTGTCTCGGTCGGCCTGGGCCGAAGTCATTTGGCGTTCTACCGCCCATTCTAATTTCTCCTGTCCCTTCACCAGGTGTTGTAGAAGGGCGTCCATTATGTCAGTACTAATGGACAGGCTGCCCGCATTCTCCACCAACTGTGGCCTTTTACAGAGATCGAGTCCCACACTGGATCTTTGTTTGGATATATTGTATTCCCTTATACACACGGCGTTTATAATAAGCCAGAGTTCCAATGGAAGGATAATGCCTCTTATCTTTTGGAGAATCTTTGTCTTAGGTTCCCGGTGGGTCTTCTTTTTCTCTTCTTTCGGGTTTTCTTTTCTGGTTTTCCCGTATCCTCAGAGAAAAGGAGACAAGGAACAGTGCGGTGAGTGCTAACGTATGATTATTGCCTTGGGGAAGGGAGTGAGGGGTCACCTGGTGTCTCGGCGCGTCTCTAGGGACGTGATGTAGTGCAGGGAGCGGGGTTGAGGCGGATAGAAAACGTGACTGTTTTGCCCACTACTCGCCGGCCTTCTCCCTCCTCCCGGCCCACCCTGCGAACCGCTCACGTACCTGATCAGTCTCTTGAAATTAACACTTCAAATTACAATACTGAAACATCAGCATCCTTCGTTGTACGAGTTTTCTTGATTGTGTTTAAAGCGTTTGATGTATTCTTTCGTTCTAGATAACCCTTTACTTATTTTTCCTGGTCAAAATGTGTTATGAAGGATTTCCTGGTAGAACACTTGTTTATGCGCAGTTCACAGATATGAACACGCATGTCTTTCTCCCACATTCATGTTTCCTACTGAATTATGCACTAATATTCAATCTACAGATGTGGTAAAACAGTCTATTAATAAATGGGCTTAGTGCGAGCACTGGACTGCTTTTAGGTTTATATGATAACATAAGCAGCAGCACAATATTGTGAAAGTTATGCACTTCACAGTGAGCCTCTGGAATGAATGCAAGGCAGGCTATCAGGTGCAAGGAACAATAAGCAGGAAGGGGCAGGAGCTATGGTATTGTCAATTAACCCACCTGGTATATTTTTTCAGTTGTGAAATAATAAAATATTTCGTAATTTGAGTATGCTTGGTAGGTACTTGCTTGTGAATTTTTTTGTGTATTATTGTTTTAAGTTTCAAATAGTCCAAATTGCTTGTGGGTCCCCATCTTCCAGTAATGATTCAGTGGGGTGCTCAGTAGTCAAAAGGTTAAGAACTTACTTCCCAATAAGAATCAAAGACGGCCCAAGCCCTTCTCAAAGGTAAACAGTATAAAACACATAAACTAGAAACAAAAACAAAATGCTTGCTTTGACTTGGGCACAGACGACTGTTAAGTGACAATCAATTAGGTAGGGAACTGATAAAAGTATTACTTCACCTGGAACATCTGGCATTTCCCAGGGTAGGCACACTGTTGTAGTAAAACAATGTATGCATGAGTAGTAGAAATCTATCCAAACCTACCTTTGACTCACCCCAGTTACAAACATGAATATTGACCTGTCTGTTAAATGCTGTTTTTTTTTAGTATTGTACAGCTATCCGAGTATCTCAACATACTGGATAGAGTGTTAATGTATTTATAAATACTGATTATTATTTATATTCAACAAAAAAAATTCTTATCAGGATTATTCAAACAGCTTCTTCAGGTATGTTTATTTTAGCTTTCTTTCACTATCTTCAGTGTCTTAAACAAAAGGAGGCATCAAATTATTATGTCCTTTAAGCTCTTGCCTCCCTAAAATGATGTCCCTCTTTTGCAAAGGACATCCTTCTTTTACCCACCCTTCCTGAGTCTTTCTATTTCTTGCCATCTTCATGTCCCACATCTTGGTCCTGCACCTTCAGGCTGTCCATAAATTAGAAAGGAGTGTGCATTTCGTTCCCTGTAAAACTCCTTTCTGTCTTGTCTTCCCACTTTCCCCCTCCTCCTTCAATCACTCCCAAAGCTTTCTGCCTCCCTATCTTTTCCTTATTAACCTTCTCCTGCGAATAGTATTAGTCCTGCTACTCCTCAGCAATGGATTCTCTCTACCAACACTTGAGAATGGAATTACACACATACCCGTGACTAGTCTTGTGCAGGCTAGTCATATGACTCCTTCCTGGTCCTGCAGCTGCCTGGATTGTTCATAAGCTGTCATTGCCTAAAGCTCCTTGTTCGTGCACTGATGTTTGAACCTTTGTACCTGAACTCATATTGCCTGCTTGCTGGCCAGTTCTTGTCCGGATTCAGCCTAGTTCTTGGTCCAGTGCATCCTGCTATAGATTTCTCTCAGTCCTGCTTAAGAAGAAAGTGCTTGTGCAAGAAATGAACTTGCACAAGGGCTGTTTGGGAGCAGCAGTTAAAATAGTTGCCTTCAATCAATCAATCAATCAGGGAATTGTAAGCGCGCTACTCACCCGTGAGGGTCTCAAGGCGCTGAGGGGGGGGGGGGGGTCCGCAGATCTGTTTAGCGGAAGAGCCAGGGCTTGAGGGTCTTCCTGAAGGTGTTCAGTGAGGGGGCGCGTCTGATGTCTGCCGGAAGCTCGTTCCAGGTCTTGGCTGCAATGTGAGAGAAGGATCTTCCGCCTGCTGTGGCTCTGTGGATGCGAAGGGTTTTGGCCAGTGCAAGGTTGGAAGATCGGAGGTTTCTTTTGGGTACGTGGAAGTTGATTCTGTCGTTGAGGTATTTGGGTCCGTTGTTGTGTAGGCATTTGTAGGCGTGAGTGAGGATTTTCAAAGTGCCTTACTACAGTCATTGTCAGTGCAAGCATACAATGAAATTTGTCTTGATAACTTTTTTAATTCTTGGTCTCACCCAAGTAGGAATAGGGTCACTGTAATCCTAACTTGTGGCCTTGTCCCCAATTAAGGCCGTGAGCTAGTCCGGAAGAAAAGTGTTTGTGCAGGAAGAGACCTTGTGCAAGGGGGCTATTTTAACGCAGCAGTTCAAGTGGTTGCCTTACTGCAGTGCTATGACTGGTGTGGCTGGTTTTGTCCCAGAACCAAGGAGCACTCCCATTTGGGTTTCCAGTTGGACTCATATGGGCTTGTCTTGTGCTTTTAAGTACATTCATTGTCTGTGCCCAATGGTCAAGATACAGAATCACTTCTGCAGGCCCCTTTCTATGGGGTTTGCAGAGTGACTATCTGTAAAAATAATCTGCTTAGAGACATTGAATTCCCTATAACTGGGAGAAGTTCTGAGTCAAATCTGAGTACAATCCTAGTAGTAATTACCTAGTGCAGCGGGTCTTAACCTTTTGACTACTGAGGAACCACACTGAATTACTACTGGAAGATGGGACCCCCCAAAGCAATTCGTACAATTTGAAACTTAAAACAGTAACAAACAAAAATAGTCACAAACAAGTACACACCAAACATACTCAAATTACAAAACATGATATTTTACTACTGAAAAAATATACCAGCTGTGTTAATAGACAATACCATTGCTCCTGCCCCTTACTGCCTACTGTTCCTAGCACTTCAAAGTCTGCCTTGCATTTATTCCAGAGGCTCACAGTGAAGCGCACAACCATCACAATATTGTGCTGCTGCTTGTGTTATCATGTAAATCTAAAAGTAGTTCACTGCTTGCACTTAACCCATTTATTTATAGACTGTCTTACTACATCTGTAGTGCGAATATGATTAGTGCAAAATTCAGTATGAAACAGTTTTACAGGACATGTTTCAACAATAGCAATCAATGACAGACCATGCCTGACTGGGGGATCAAAGTAGGCGTGGTATATTTTTATGCGGATGAAACTCTCTTCTATCTCATGGCCCCATAGGAGTCCCTTCCACTTCTCCTATAATACCTGGATGCTTTTGCGTAACTAATGGGTCTTAAAGTTAACCATGGTAAATCATTTGTGTTCCCGTTGAGCGATTTGGCTGCTAAAGAACCGTCCTCTCTGCCTGCTTTGCCACTGCATTTTGAGACAGATCAGTTCCTCTATTTGGGGAATATAGAGGCTTACACCCCACAAAAGAGTAAGCAGTATAATATAAACAGGATCACCGAGGGACTGTGTGTGTTGATCCAATTTTGGAATACCCTCCCCCTATCCCTTATGGGCCAAGTGGCCATGGCCAAGATGGTGTTTTTACGCTGCCTGTAAACTATGCAATATTAGTTTGAAACCCTTCTCCGGGCGGTCTTTCAGAGATCACACTCTCTCCTTACTACTTTGATATGGGCATGCAGCAGAAATAGGGTATCACAAGACTTTTTATTTCTGCCTTGCTGGAGGGAGGGCTGGTGGTCCCTAACCTCGAACTGTAGTATTTGGCCTCACAGCTTCAGATCGCTGCGCATTGGCTGTCTGACAGGAGGAACAGTGAAAAATCGCTTTTAGCTGATGGAACACTTGATTCCTCTACCTTGCAATTACTCGATTCAGTAAGACCAAGTGCCTGATTTACGCAGCACTCTATCAGCATGTACTGCCAACCTATTTGCTCTTGGATTTTATAGTGCTTTGCAACACTTCTGTCCACCTTGTATCTTCAGGATTTCTTGCAACTCCTCTGAGGTCTAGTATGTCCTTTAATTGAATATTAGTTCTTCCTGGATAGCCTACAAACATAAATACACCTGGGAGGAATAAAGTAGCCATTAATGCGGTGGCATGCTTAATTAAATGGTTCTCATGCTATACACAATAACAATCAACAGAGCAAGATATAATTCTTTATTCGCTTAGTAGATTTCTGGGGCCCATAACATTTTCAAGAAGGTTTTCCAGGGCACATCCGGACAAGCTAACGTTATATTTTCTGTCTTATCAGTCAAGAAATATGTGCACAGAACCCTTCACCATTTCCTCTAGTTCATAGTAGATTTCAGCCTACCAACAGCATTCACTTATTATTTCCTTGGTGGAACCCCTACCCAATATCCTTCATGTGTGCACAACACTTTTTCTCAGATTCCTGGGTGAAATCAATCTGATCCCTTTCATGAGTATTTAACATTCTAGCTACTTTTTCTGTGCTACCATGACACTCCCTCACCACCTTGCTCTTCTCTGGATGTCCCTTACAAGAAAATTCCATAATCTAAGAGCTCCTCTTCACCCAACATGTATTGGGATGGGACAATCCTACTGAGATCTACTAAGAATATTGGACCTCCCCTTCACTCACCTCGTAGATACACTTGAAGGGCAATTAGCTGCGTTTTTTTGTTCGCCCTAGGAACCTAGCACTGAGAAAGAATGTACTCGTACAAATTGCACAACAACTTTGCCGGGCCTGGGGTAGCATTACCACTTTCATCAGTGCATACAAAGTTTACAAAGGGTTTATTACCAGTTTTCAACGTAAAGGAAATTCTCCTGATGTACACCAATAAATGCTTGCATGCCCAAAGATGAGCTATGACCTTTCTTGATCATACACTCATTTTATTCTTCCCTTTTAATGACTAAAAATGGAGAGCACACCCAGCCGCAGACTATCACAATGTTCGAAATTGTATATAGCCCGAAGATGTCTACCTTAGCTGTAACCTTATTTGTGCCCATGCCACACTGTACTATATTACTTGCAATACCGCTATGTCATGTATGTGTCTATGCATCGTTGAATCTTGATTGTACATGTACTGCTTATATTTATGTTAATAAAAAACTGTTTAAAAAAAAGAAGAAAATGGAGAGCAAAAGTCTGCTCTTGTCTCGTGCTTCATCTCACTTAGGATATTCCTCAGCTCACAGGCCATGCATTTGTGTTTGTATTGGTTTTCTGGTTTATGTTCAACATGAATAATGCTTACACTGATTGTTCCTTTAACACCTAACACAATTTTCAATTAAGTTCATTAGCATCATAGATAAAGATGTAAAGTTGCACATACTAGTTTAGACCCTGATCTAGCATGCATATGTTTTTGTACTGCACTGTCCTTGATTATAAAGAAAATCTACTTTCCAATTTAATTAACAAATATCTTCACTTTTCTTTAAATTAATTTTTATATCTACTAATTATTTGTAATGCCATGTACTCAATGCATTTCAAGCTTCTGGAAGCTCTTCTTCAGGAATATAATCAACTGGATTTTCAAAACATTATTTCTGTAAATTAAACAATTCTGGTATGTCATTCATTTAATGTTCTATCTGGTTTTGGGGATCTCTGCCAGTATACCCTGTGCTTTACAAATCCAAATAACATAACATAAATAAAAAATTATATACCAGACAGTATGTACGTTCCAATCTATAAAATTGTTAGTTTTTCAAGACTATCAAAGCAGGTGTTCACTATTACCTATTGTCCTCGAAACCTTTTCCGATAAATATTTTCACTCTTTTTCATCTCATGTGTACTTTGTCAGTCTTTCTGTGCTGTTCATCGTAGTTTTTAGGAAACATTTCAAAGCCTTTCTGTCATTCAATTTGCCGAGTCACATCATTCCAACAAAAATATAATCCAAAATGTTTCCTATAGACATAAATAAAGATTTACACCTAAGTCTGGTTATTTTTTATACTTTTCAATATCTGGATTTGATTTTAGTTCTTTTTATGTTTTATGAAATGGGCCATTAATGGAACCTTATATTTTGCGCTCTAATGTTGGATTTATAATATCATCGTATTTTCTAATCTACATGTGCAAATCCACAAGGGTATTTGATCATGTAAATGTAATAGTTTGTATCACATTAGGTGTATTCTTTGACTTTTAGCACTTTACTAGTTTTTGGATGCTGTAACTATTCACCCTTAGTTAAATTTGCATAATAACGGTTGAGTAAGGACGAGTGCATTTTTAGAAATACTAATTACACTTTCCCTTTCGTGGTTCATTCTGCCATAATCAATAAATCTTTTATCTTCCTTTCTCTTTAGTAAGTGAATGTTGTGTCTTCTTTGAAAATAATTTTCGATTTACTGTCTATTGTGATCACCTTCCAGTTGTTTTTGGTGATTTTCTTTTTCTTCTTGGGTTTAGAATGAATATTTGAACTTAAACTCAACTTTCTCTTGTGTTTCTTTCTTAGGTGCAAGTAATAATTGTTCTCTCTTTCTGATAAATGAATAGCTGCATCTAAAACATTGTCAAGATAACCTCTCTGTTTAAGTCTTTTATTCATTTGTGTATATACTAGCAGCAATCCGCTTGTCTCGCTCCATTTGAGAAAAAGACTACCTTTTGATAAATTGTTATAATCCAATTAGTTTCCAATGAAGACTTATAACCTATCTGTTGGAAATGTTTAAACATTTACATCTAGGACATTTGTTTCTTCCTTACATTCATATACTTAATTCCTTCATGTTTGGTATTCAGCCTCTCAATATAGTTTAAAAAATCATATTGGGTTCCTTCCCAGATAAGGAAAATATAATTTATATACCACTTGTAGTTTGTAGTTAAATCCTATCCCCACTCATCAATTTGTAAGATCCACTTCATTGGAAATATTATATCACAAATAAGCTAGTGAAAGTTTTGAAGTTTTTATTAGTATTTATTTAGCACATGTAAGATCACATGCTTTAGTCTATTACAAATAAATAAGAGCAACTAAGGAGAAATCACTCAGTGTAAAAAAAAGGAAAATGTGATACATTTAATGTAGCGCTTTAAGTAGAGAGGTAAAGAACAGTGCATGCAACACATTGAGCAGTGTTCCTGAAAAGGGAGAGAGTACATGGACAAAACTCATGTGGACATTGATTAAACGCAGGGAGCTGATACAGGCTAATCTAACCACACAACTGGATGGGTATTGAATATCAGGGCTATTGAGAAGTCAACTCAGGTTCAGTAAGACACAGGAACATAATCTCTTGAGGCACTTTCATGAAATTTGCCTGTTTTTTCAGTTTACTAATTGGGACTGGTGAATAGATGGTTGTTCATCCCCATTCAAAAGTGGAACAGCAAAGGGACTGCTCATAGGGATCGGAAATTGGCAAATGCACAGCATAAGGAATACAGGGGAAAGCAATGGGTCATACGACCACTTTACGGACATATTGTCTCCTTATTGCTGCCAGTTGCACCCATTGCTGTCTTCTTTTTTCTGTTAGGAAAGGGATAAAGAAAGGGGACCATTCATCAGTGGGGGAAAAGCCATTGAGTGGGCTTATTGCAGAGACCGGGTAGGCCCATGCTCATGAATGCAAAAAGAAGCATGAATCCTAAATATAATAAACATCAACTTGCAAGAGACAACTAGGCAACTTGACATCTACAGAAAAGGAATACTTTGCAGCTTCTCTAGGGATGGGGCAAACAAGTAGGGGGTTTGCAGCAGACTAATGGACATAAAGTAACTGCAAAGTAAAATAGTCAATGACTTGGGTTGCAATACAATGTACAGCTCCGTCGCCGTTGTGACGGAGTATACATACCACCAATATATAAACTGGGCCCTAAGTCTAAATGGTACCAGATGATCTAGAAATTCCCCAAAGGGAAACAATATTGGGAATTTGCTGCGGGATGTATGGAAGAGATACTGGGGAACATACAGAAATATGCGCACATGAAATGAAGATGGGTGTCAGGAATATATTCTTGTACTTGGCACCTGCTGTTTTTATGGCTTTCACGTGGCTTTTTTCTAGTAGACCATTATGTAACTGAGATATATAGGAGGCGATTTTAGAGACTGTCTCATGACCATCTCAAAATAGAGAGCTGATCTATGACCTTTTTTTTTACCAGCATCTGATTTAGTAGGGCTTAGGATCACATTCATTCATTCACAAGATTCAGAAGCTAGTTCGGTGTAGAAATTGACTATCACTTTATGGGGTATAATCAAAGATTTTATAGCATTTGTAAACAAGAATTTACAATTTCATTAAGGACATGGAAGTGAAGATTATGCATTCTTTTTTCTGCTTTAATAGAATAGCAGCAAGAACTTTGATTCACCAAAATGTTTGGGGCAGCGGCTGTGATATTACATGCCCTTTGACCTCAGAAACATCACAGGAAGTGATCCCAGTCTTCCTAAGAAGTGATGTCATATCACCTTTGACCTTGATGCTATCACATAAATTGATATCATTGTTAAGAATATCATAATAAGAGCACAATTAGTATAACACAGCCGGTAATAATGCACACGTGTTATTTTAGATACCACAATATTTTAACCAGGGTTCTGCCTTGATATTACTAGCTCTCTGTCTTCACCTGCCCTGATACAACCACCATAGCCTAACAGTGCTGTGTGCAAATTGAGTCCTAATATACCTAGGAACACCCATTGTAAGTCCTTCCTTTCATTTCTCTTCTGCAAATTATGAAATTCATACTGTATAGCATAAATACTCAGAGCATACTGCCTTTTGAAAAGCCAACTGTTGTGCAGAGTGGAAAAGTTAAGAAAGAATATAATTACGTTACTTACCATCTTATAAAGCACTACCTGCGCCATAAGACTGTTCCATGGCGCAATGCACATCCACATGTGCATCCCCCTCATTGAGTGTCCACTGCGACCTACTCAGGAGCATCAAAGGCCTCCAATTCAAAGCCCCAGCCTTCACTACCCAGATCCAACCTACAGTACCCATATCCAGCCTCCAGAGCATATCACAACCTACCTACCCTGATGCAGCTCTAGCATCCAAAGCATGGCGCAACCTCTCCAGGAGCAACCCCAGGCGGGGTTTATTGTTCTCCACGGGGTGCATCGAATCTCTCACGTTACTACACTCAGAAATAACATCAGCTTCCCTATTTACTGTCATTACAACTTTGAATCACTTTGCAAATCATCCATGTTCAATATGATGCTAAAGTCACATACTGTAGTCAGATCTTTCTTAACACAATGAATGATGAGTTGACTAACAGTTAAAATGTAATGACATTGGGGTATGGCATTCAGGCATTGAGACAGACAGCAACCCTCCCACTGTCATCAAATGCATTTCAGGCATCAATCATGTCACAATACAGTAGTACAGGCACGTTCCATCTCTTTTGAATGCTTAAAATGTTACGTTATAAACACTTCTTAGCAGCGCTGTCTTACTATACTAGTGTCACAAAAAGCATACCTGGAAAGAGCATTCTCTCCCCAAGGTGTTTCTTCAAAATGACATTTATTTAATATCACCCCACTCAATAGCATTTATTTTATTAACTGCGTAGACATGAAGGCTTGTTAGACACGCTTGGATTCAACCCTATGACTCTGGGGTCAAACAAAGATAAATGCAATTAATGAATTACTCAAATGAGCTAACGGGTTCATAATAATGCAATATCAGCACCTCTTAGAAGAATTACTATAGTAATAATGGACAGTAGTAGCAGTTTTCAGCACTTTGACTGTACATTTAAAGGGACTATAATAGCACCTTTCAGCAGGGCTGACATACTAATATAATATTGGGACAGTGCCAGAAGTTCTCTGCAGATATTAAATGACTAGTTACTTGCATCAGTCTCCCATCTGTATACTTGTAACCACCAAAAATACAAGCTATTCCTACCTGTTAAATATCTAATGTTAGAATATAAAGCACGCAGAAGACAGCAGTCTTTTTAAAACCACACCTCATGTGTTTAAGTCACAAACTGATCTAACTTTCATGAAATATCACCGCACAGAAACTGAGCCTCAACTCTCAATCTCCATTAAATCCAGAGCCTCCAACCTGGTGCTCAAGAGCCCTCAGCTGGACTTCATTATTCTTGTACCTCTCTTGCGATCATCCAATATGCCTGACCAAAAAACACAGTTTAAGACTTTAAGGGCTTTTTTGAAGTTCAAGTATGGCTAGGTATCCAAGGTGTTGTCATAGCTACCAGGTCTGAGCCGGTGCCTTGGATACCCACTTCTGCGAATGTTTTTAGAAGAGTTGGACAGTTCACTAGGTTGAATGATGCAGATATATCGACATGAATCTGGTTCTCAACACTGTCAGCATACAACTCACCTCTCAGTTGCGCAGGATCGATAATTCCATGCATACATGACAACAGGCATGATTCAGGCGGCAGCTGCCAGACTTTTGAAGCTCAAACTGGCTTTATTGTAGATGTCTCCCCCCTGAAATTGCTGCTGCTGCTGAAATATACATCACTGGGGAAAATACTTTCACCCATTTTCTTTTTATATCTCCCACTTTCAAAATGTTTGCATGTATTCCCATGCTACCGCCTGGATGGGAGTCTACCTGCATTTGATGAAGCAAGGCATGCTATTCTACGTGATCTTGATGTGAAGACAATGTGCCTACTGCAGAGCATATGTGTATGGCAAGGAGAGAAATAGGGTGGTAAATAAAATGGTCTGTGGTAACAAGAGTTGATGTCTTCCTTTCCCTTTCTTTAACTCTCCCTTTCATTCTTTCTCTCTCCTCTGTTCCTGTCCGGTGTCTTCCCTCTGCTTTTTCTGCACTATCGCTTAGTTCTCTGTCTCATTTTCACTGTGTTTCTCTCTCAAATTGTTCTCTTCTCCCCTTTAGCCAATAGTCCCTCATCCCTGTCTGGTCAGTTTCTTATCCAGATTAATTATGACGTTGTGCTAGAGTTTCTTTACAGAAAACAGCAGAGGTACCACACGGAGAGCAGACGCAAGCTTACCTGTTATACATACACATAATGGGCATGTGCATTTCAAACGTTTTTCACTTATACACGTGGATATGCAGTATAGGCTGCACCTTTGAAAAACACCCTCATTCATAGCAGCTACAGCATTCGGATCGCCTGTGGGAGCATCCCTCGCAGCACAGGGGCGGAACTGTAAACAGTAGTACACGCCTCCTTCACATACTTACAGGACGTAGCAGTGGAGGCCTCCGTCACAAGATAAGTACAGGATTGCTAAAAATAGGGCAATCCTGCTTTACACAAAAGGTGCACATCACGCGGTGGGCGTGGCCCTCTAAAAACACGCACAGCACTGGGAGGCTGTTGGTGAAAACGTCAGGACACGGCGTCACGTACAACACGGGGCCCGCTGGTAGCTTGTGTTTGCATGCACGCATTCTAAGTGTGGCAGGCAGGCACTCACCTTGATATTTGATAAATTAATTAGAACACCGGGGACACTTATCTTGACATAAAGTGCATTTGACTCGTGTCTTTGATATTCATGTTTGGAGCCTGGCAGGAAGCCCAAGAGCTTTAGGTTCTCAGCAGTCTGCTCTGCATGTCTAAAAACTTGTAAGGCATTTATTTTGTTGTGTATTATCCATTGAAATGCACCAGCACCAATACAAGTTGTTTCAGTAGCGCCTTCACTGCCAGGTTAGTTAATTGAAAAACTTACAATTTACAGGAGGCGTTGTGGTCTGAGCATAGTTTACTGACAAATCTTTCCAGTTCCATGCAGGCTCCCGATATATACAGAAACCATCTGCTGCCTGGTCTCTGGAACTGCTTGCTCTTTTTCTGTAGTCCCCGAGCCATATTCCCTGCATTGACACTTGCAAAATTCAGCAGAGCAAGCGAAACACACTCTGCTTCTAAGGCACATCCCTGAACCTCACTCTTAGCGCAAGGGGTCCTTTTTGTGCGTCACTTTTTTTTGTTGTTGCATATTTTATATAGCGCGAACTCGACCCGAAGGTATTGGTGCGCTTTACATGAGCATCAGTTACATTACACAAGAACACATTCATTTTTGGTAGGCGCAGGGAGATTAAGTGATTTGCCCGGAATCACAGGCTGTTGAGTCAACGCCCAGGCTCGAACCCGTCCCCGAGCTCCAAGGTCGGCAGCTCTTGCCGTAAGGCTACATCCTCTTCCCTCTGAGGGATCATGTCCAGGCCACTCAACAGGCCCTTCTTCGGCAGGCTCCGCTGTTAGCAGCAGCATGCTTTTTTTTTAATACATGAAGAATAAAACTGTTCTTCCTTAACTGGAACATGCATTGCACAGCAGAATTTGTTTCAAAACACAAAGCTTGTGTGCTTGGGGACTCTGGAGTTACAGAACGCAAACGAAGGTCATTAGGACCCTGTATACCTTCTGCTCATGGCTCTGCTTGTGCAACTTCTCAGGCCAGGGGTCGGAAGAACAGTGCCAGGGTTCACAAGGGACAAGCCAGGGGTCATAGATGCGACCCCTAGTGACCCACTAAATGACATCCATTATTGCAAAAAGTAAATGAGGGTCATTAGGACCTGTTTACCTTTTGTGTGTGGCTCTGCTTGTGCAGCTTCTCAGGCCATGGGGTCACAAGAACAGTGCCTGGGGTCGCAGTTGAGACCCCTGGCGACCCCTAAATGACGTCCATAAATAGCAGGCATGTAACCATATCAAAAACATAAGGGTGCAGTACAAACCTACAGTACCCATGGTTCTAAGAGAAAAACTACATGTCCTATATATAGAGAGTCTGTTCACAAATAGGGGGTGCTGGAAACCGTATAACCAGTAGTAGAAACATGTAAACAACCTCTTCTTGCTGTGAGTAACATTCCATTGTAAGAACATCATGGAGGAATCCTTCTTGCTTCTGTTCTTAACCTAAAAACAACAAACTCAGAACCAAAGAAACGTCCCAGAGAACAGAATTCTTGGGTAGAGTAGGAGCAGAATATCCAATGTCTCTCAACAATTCCGAAAGCAGTGGATGCTCGCCAATCAGTCTATTAGCAACTGGGATGTGACCAGTGGAAATAGCAGATCTGTAAGCATTTATAGCACTGTAGAACAATCCATCTGATACCATGAAAACAAGAAAACTGGTGACACAAGTTATAAAGCTGCCACGGGAGCCAAATCCCATTCCATGCATCAGTGTAACCTGTTCCAGGATGGTCTGTATCTCTTATGAGTTGAAGTGGACCAAGCTTTGGCGATGAGCTGCATAGCCTGTTCCGAAAGTCCTGGCATTTGCCAATGTCTCCAGAAAGTCTCCATGCTACCAACCTCAGTTGATCAATCATTACCAGCGGATGTTGTTGACGGGGGGGGGGAGGAGTTGGAGGAGGAGGAGTTGTTCCAGTAGAAGCGGAAACTAGCTCTGTGTTATTCAGAGACGAGAGATCAATTATATTTCCGCTGCTTGTTTTCTGACTTGCAGAGCCCCCTCAAAATTAAGGAGAACGGAGGGAAGGCATAATTCTGAGCCTTCCAATTGTGCAAGAATGCATCTGTCGCCACTGCCAATGGGTACAGCCTCCAGCTGTAGAACAATGGTAACTGGAATGTTAGACGAGATGCAAAGAGATCCAAGAGGCATGGACCCCATCCCACTGGCTATGGAGCCCTTGGCACAACGGTTGCGCACCACCGGAAGAACCTGGGACAATCCTCTTAGTGTACAAAGACAGTATATGTCGATGATGTCCTTGTCTATGTCTGGGATATACATGAGGGGGTGCAAGATATTGGCCACGAACTGCACAAATTTAAGAGCGCCTTTGGCCTGGGGATAAATTGGTTGAAACCATGCCTATTCTTGTTAAGGCGGGACTGCCCTCCATATCCTATCAGGGTAGACAATGACCAGACTAAATGGGAGGCTCATACGTTTCAATATTTGGGCATTTATATATATCACTCTGTTCCTGATCTTTTCAAGGTCAATTTAATGAGAGCAATCGCCACTCTCTGGCCCAAATTGCATTTTGGAAGAGTCTCCCCCTCACCGTACAAGGCCGGATTGCGTTGTCCAAAATGGTGATGCTCCCAAGACTACTCTATTACTTCGCAAACCTGCCCATTATGGTTCCACGCAGAGTGTTCTGCGTACTAGATGTGATCCTGGGCGATTTGACCTGGAATACCGGCAGGCAGACGGTTGTTCTTCCAAAGTACAATTGCCCACCGAGCAAGCGCGTACTGGGTGCACCAAATTTTGAGTACTATTATTTGGCGGCCCAGCTACAGTGGTCGGCTGTGTTTGGAGGAGACACGCTACATAAAATACGGAAACTTTTTCTCTCTAACACATCCCTACCAACCTACCTGCTGGGGCACTTTCTCACGCATAGACGCTTAATCCTTGAACGCCTATGGAGTGTTGAATCCGCTGAAACCCCCACTCACTAGCTCGCACAACCACTTTTCACCTTTGGCAATGGAAGGCGGCTCATGTCATTTATCACCGAACCATTCCAGATAGAACTGTTGCCCCCCTTGCTGCTCTGTGCCAGCAGTGGGAGCAAGATCTAGGGCATGGATATTTGCAAACATTTTCCCAGAGGCCAAAACGTGTAGTCTTTGATGTGACTGAGGGCCGCACTGATACCAGTAGGCAGGCGGTCGGGGGTGGTGATAAGGTGGGTATAGGGAAGTGAAGCATATACATCTAGTGGACGAATTGCATTCACCATGTGAAATGAGAAAACCTGTTATTAAACACGGCTACTCCAGTATACCAAATTGTGTGATCCTACAGAATTGTTTTATTTCACTTTTTCTCCTTTCTCTTCATAATTGCATCTAATGGGACCAAGAAATACAGGTCTTCAGGATTTGCACTATAAAAAACCTTCTGCTGTGTTAGTTTAATAAAGTATAATTTTGATCATTTATAATAGGAACCCAGTCCACCCACAGAGCGCACAAAACAACTGGCTTGCCTCTCACTTCACTATTGGCATTGTATTGGTAGGGGAAATAATTAATGTTTCTAAATTCATGTTTAAAAAGTATCACTTTAAAAAAAATATTTCTCAATGCACTGATATAATTTGATTTGCTAAGGTGAAACGGTTCTGCATGTTAATGAAATACACTTTTTTTTAATTTTGAAGAGACCTTATCATATTTTTACACTTTTGCTGCAAGATGACTTTAAAAATGAAGATGTTCCTAAAGTTAATCGGTGCAGAACAACCTAGCTACTTCCTTTCTTTAACTTAAATTGACCTTTAAATAAATGCTTACCTGTTTATTTAACATCTTTTTAATGATGGTGCCAAATCAAATAAAAAGCAGCCCAGCGCTGCTGTAGATTGGGGGCCACATGTAAAGGCCCCGGGCCGTCCTTTGAGTATTGCTGATCTAATGCATCCCCTGACACTCTAAGAATGGCAAAAAACACTAATTTACCCACGTGAGGTCTCCAGTACTGCCCCATTCCAATATATTCAACATAGCCGTCTCCACAGGGCCTATCTGACACCGTCTAGGATCCCCAAAATATACCCTACGCCTGCCCTGGTCCCCAGGCTAACATAATACACATGTTCTTGGATTGTCTGCTGGCACAAACCTTTTGGGATGACATTTATGCGATGCTACGGAATGTCACAGGTCGACATGACCTAATTAATATGGACAGTTGTGTCTTGGGCTTTTATAGACTTAGAAGGGCTGGGGGGCCGTCACCTGCTTCATTGATCTGGTGCTGTTGCTGGCTAGGCGTGTAATAGCGATGAGGTGAAAGGCAGCGTCGCTCCCAGGGATCCCACATTGGCAGACAGCATTGATTAGGTGGGAGGGGGTGGAGTCGGTGGCGCTGTGGCTGGAAGAGGTCCGCAAACTATGTAAACGTCCCTTAGCAGCAGCATGGGACGAGTTCCTGCATACACTTCGGACTGATAACAACAACAATCCCCATCCGTAATGGGCGAATGAAGCCTCTCTATGGCTGCACTAAACGAGTATGGGTACAAAATACTGACAATTTGAAAGCATGCTCACGATAGATACAGCATGTACGCCCAGACCCCCAGCCACTCTACTAAACCTAATTCTGGGACACCTTATAGCAGTGATGAAGGCCCATAGTTTGAAATGCTGGTGCTTTTATTTCCTGTTGTTGGTTTAAAGCTGACCATATCATCTTTACATCAACCTGTTATATTAACTAGAGAGAATATTGTATACCACGGATTGTATTTCCTTTACTTACTCCTGAATCATTATTGCGTATATTATGCTCTGTACAGCTATACAACTCAATAAAGACGGTTTTAAAACAAGCTGGCCGCATCAGATTGGTTTTTCAGTGACTTTCAGCCATGCTGAACAGCAGATCTGCTGCCAGAAGACATGGCTAAAAGACATTCACATTGACAAGGCCAATAGCTCGGGCATGGCTGAGATCTATAGGCTTTGCCAATGCTTGTTCTGTGTTGATGGGGATCTGCTGAACAAATGTGGAAGTGATAGTGAGAAACAGTTGAGGAGCTTTGAAGTGAAGCAAGGATGTTGCGTACTGGCCAGAGCTGGCGACAGGGGAACTGGTGAACCAATTTCGAATCTCGGGGTCGGCTGAACAATTTGTGATTCTGGGCAAATCACTGACGCTTCCCCCAGCCTACGACAATGAATGTGTCATTGCGTAATGTAACTGGTGAGCACTGAAAGCACTCAAATACCATCGGCTGGTGTTAGCACTATGGCAAGATGGCGGATGGAACAAGTGCTCCAATACGATTGGATCGTGCAAAAAAAAAAAGCAGCATCGACAAGGGAGGTAGTAGGGGGACGGGTCAAGCAGGGAAGCAGGAGGGGATGGGGAGATGGGCAAGCAACTACAGGAAAAAAACCTTAATTAAAGCAGGATCAGCAACAAAAATGAATGTGTGTTTGTGTAATGTAACTGCGAGCACTCAAAGCGCTGCAATACCATTGACTTGTGTTCCCGTTATGGCAAGACGGACGATGGGGCGAGCCCTTCAATACCATTGGATTGTGCAAAAAATAAATAAACAACTTTTTAAGAAATGCATTTGTTTAAGTACACATGCATGCCTTTTAGTGGTATGTGTGTATGTGTACAAGAGACGGCCTGAAAACAGAAGTACTCCTATGGAGTGCTTGAAAACAAAGAAAGAAATAGCTCTGCAAACCAGGAGCAGTGTAAGGAGGCATGTACTTGGTCCATGTGCTATGGGAGGGCCAAACACAAGAAGAGGCCATGATGCGTGGCGTCAAAGAAAATTAGTGCGACGCTGAAGTTTACCAATGGCAGGAGATGGGCGGCCTGTAAGCCCACAGATAAACGCAACACGTCTTATACGCTGTCTAGCCGAGACCTAAAAATCACCATTGTTTGGGCCAGAGGGCAGGGAGGAAACCAAAAGAAAACACACCATAAAGCATCTGCAGTGCAGAGCAGAGTTTACATCTTCAACTTATACTAGCCAATATACTGTTACGAGTACTCCTGCAGGCAGTATGGTGGCCACGGATAGCCCGACGCCCAGAACATATTGTTTGGGGTCAAGAGCAAGAAGTTTTTATGTGTATTTTGTCCTGGGGACAAGTAGGCCCAACCCCCTGCAGCACAAACCCTTTGGCTACCAGTTTACAGTACCACATTATGGCTCAGGGAAGGGCATTGTCTGCAGTTAAGATAATATTTGTGTCCGTGTGTTAATGCTGTTTAAACTTGTATTTTTGGTTCATTAATGCAAAGCCTTTATTATTAGGGAGAGCTCTCTAAGTAAATGCTTTAAGCTCTGACTGCGCTACTGACAGTGGTTCCAGTATAAAAATGTGTACACACGTTTTCAAAGTTTAGCAATATGAGGCTATGTATAATGCTCCCAGAATACTCTCTGGTTGGATGCAAATATTTGAGGATGCTTGAAAGCAAGATTGATGATTCTTTGCTTTCAAAATAAAATGTTCACAAAAAAATGCAAGTAGGAAAATAACATTTTGATAAACTACTGTAAAGTTTTAGGTACCAGTTCTTTGCAGCATCATTTAGTAAAATGTGTTGATATGTGCTAGTATTTCCCAAAAATATTCCTAATGGAAAATCAGTATAACCAGTTACAATAAGATTATGGGAAACATAAAAATAAACAAGCATTGGCAAAGCCAGTAGGTCTGAAATTGGTGGTCAAACTTTTGGTTTTGTCAATGCGTGATCTGTTTTTACACAGTTTTTGTAAAGCCTTATTGGTGTGGGAACTGCTGGACCCTCACCATTATAACAAACATTGGCAATGCAAAAATAGTTTTTGGTCTCAAAGCACACATTGCCACAGTAATTCCTGGCACTGAAAGAGCAGAATGATGTCCCTCTCAGTGAAGCCATCCGATAGACAGAGGGAGACAGAATTTTAAAAAACACAAAAAGCCATGGTTAACGCCAGACTTAATTAGGGGCCCAATTATTAAAGTCTCAAAAGTGCACCCATGGTATATGTCCTTGCATTAAGTGCAGATATACGGCTTTCGTGAATTCATAAGAATTTACAGAAGTAGGACAAGAAATAGTACTCATATAAAATATTTGTGAACTGCATTTTAGCATGAGCAAATATGCATGTGTAGATTTGCTCATGCGAAAATCTGAGTGTTTGCAAGTTCACTTTCCCTCCAACCACTTTTTTCCCAACCCTGGAAGAAGTTTTACGTCTGCCACTGTCAGGAGCAAATTTTCAACCTATCTCATTATAGGAAAAGATTAGAGAAGAGTTGGTGAAAACCTTTAAAATATGAAAGTTAGTAGGTTTGCACAGACTCAAAACGGCATTCCAACCCTGAAACTATTGCTTACCACTACCTTCAGCCCAAGTATGTAGATCTGCGGAAATGTGGCAACATAAGGGAATTACTAATATTCAAACCCTACTATTGTATGAGCCCTGGCATAATCAGAGAGGCTATATTAGAGTTCTTATATAATGTGATTGCTGTCATAATTTGCTGCCGTATTACACAGGACAAGTAGATTTATGAAGCAACCTGCCCCATGGACAAGTAGATATTTTGTTAAATTCCACACCCCTGTTCGTTGCAGCCTCCTCCTCTGGACTCTAAACAAGAGCAAGACCGTTGGGCTGCTGAGACCAGTCAAGCTCCACTAAACCCACACAGCCGTGCTGCAGGCTGAAATTGGAGCCAGAAGCTAGGGGGCCGGAGCAAGCTGACACGGGGCTGCTACAAGGTCTAGGGTGGAAAACACTTTCAACTTTAACAAAGTATATTTTAGCTCATTTATACATGAATGTGGACAGCCATCTTTGCATATTTGTCTACACAGTTCTCATAAATGAATTCAGACCCTGACCTAATTGCAGATTTCTTAGTGATCATTAACGGAGATGGCTAACAGGAAGAATCTATAGCCTCAATAATAACTGCTTTTTACACGTTCTCTAAATACTGTCTTAGATGATCTCTCTTAATTAGTGAGACATTCATTACCCATAGAGTTTTGGGTACTGACCCCACATTTGAACTTATTCTTAGACCTCAGGTCTTTTAAGCATACCAGCTTTTGTGTGGACACTTATGGAAAGCTTCCGGCTGATGGAGTAGTCTCTTTCTCACTCCTGTTTATGTTTGGTGCTCCTTTAAAGCTTGCTCAGGGGCAATCTCGTACCTTCTCATAACCTCATCCTAAATGGATCTCACTTTCTTTGTGACATGAACCGTATTATACACCTTGTCAATTGTCTGTTTTTCTGTTTATTATGACAACATGAACACACACTGCTGTTTTCTTCTGTGGTGTGTCTTTGCACCTTCAAGGGTGTATATCAGCCCCTTCTATGTCTCGGGTCTCCAGTACCACAGTTTCTGCCACTGCATCACATATGAGAGCATAAGGTGACCCTGAGTCACCAAGTTGTACCAGGACGAGATTAAACGATACCACAAGGCCATACATCTGGCACGAGCAGCCTACCTCACTAACGAGATCAAGTCCAGCAAAAACCCTGTGAAAAGTATCTTTAAAATACTCAACGACTTTAAAAACAGGAAAGATCCCCCCATCTCGACGATCACGTCCGGGCAGCAATGCGAGGATCTGGCCACCTTCTTTGTTCAGAAGGTAGAAGCCATCTGAAAATCCTTCCCCATATGCCCCATGGACCTCGTGGTTCCATTAGCTTCTCCTCCTACTACTACCTTGGCAGCAATACCCCCTATCTCTCAGTACGAGCTTCTTACATTGAGCACGAAGGTCAAATCAGGTTCCCCTCTGGATCCCATGAGGCCTGCCCAATTTAGAGACTGCTTACCAATACTTCTCACGCCCTTATGTCAGATGATCAATTCTTCTTTCACCACGGCGGTGGTGCCTTCGTCATGGAAGCAAGCAAGGGTGGTCCCCTTGCTGAAAAAACCCTCATTGGACCCTACTAAGCCGGAAAATTTTCGACCTATTTCTCTCCTGCCTTGGGTCGCTAAAATTGCTGAGGCCCACACCAATAAAGTGCTTTCGGGCTTTTTGAACAACAGCGGTACCTTAGATCGCTCCCAGAATGGTTTCCATCCCGGTCACAGTACCGAGACGGCGCATTTAGCAGTGAGTGAACATCTGCGGACCATTCTGGATGAGGGACAAACTGAGGCTCTGATACTGCTCGATCTCAGCGCCGCGTTTGACACGGTCTCCCATCAGATCCTCCTGCGTCGCCTAGAGGAGGCGGGGGTAGTCGGTCTGGCACTGTATTGGTTCCGGTCCTTCTTATCTGATAGAGCTTTCCAGGTCTCTGCCCCCCCCTTCCTCTCTCTCGCCCATTCCATCAAGCAGGGGGTTCCCCAGGGCTCGGCGCAAAGCCCTGTTCTGTTTAACCTCTACGTTCAACCCCTGGCGGGAGTGGCACGGGACCATGGCCTGACCGTGGTTTTGTATGCTGATGACACGCAGCTGGTGGTGGCCCTCTCCGATGACCATTCTAGGGGCGCCATGCAGTTCCGGATTGGGCTAGAAGCGGTCGCACGCTGGATGACCACCAACTGCCTTCAACTTAACGCCAACAAGTCAGAAGTGCTGTTGGTGGGGAACGACAAGGGGCTCTGGAGTACGCAATGGTGGCCGGCGTCCTTGGGCAGCGCCCCCACCCCTAAGCCGGTGGTAAAGAACCTAGGTATCTGGTTCGACTCTACTCTTGGGTTCCAGGAGCATACCAAAAAGATCGCTGGCACCTGCTTTGGACTCTTACAGGGTCTGAGGCCTATATTGGGTTTCTTTGACCCAGCCACACGCCAGTTGATAGTACAGGCGACTATTTTGTCCAGACTGGACTATGCTAACTCATTGATGTTAGGTGCCAATAAGGCGGAAGTGAATCGCCTTCAACGAGTCCAGAATGCAGCCGCTCGAGTCCTGCTCAGGCTCCCAAGAACCTGCGCTACGTTGGGTGCTTTGCGGTGCCTTCACTGGCTACCCGTTCCTAAGAGGATCGAATTCAAGGCACTTTGTTTGGCCTTCAAAATACTAAAACTCTTGTCTCCTGAGATTTTATCTAATTTGTTGGTCCCCTATGTTCCCGCACGCCAGCTACGCTCCGCTGAGCAATTTCTGGCCACGGTCCCCCAGGTGAAACGCATCAGAGCGGGGGGCCGGTCCTTTCGCTGTCTTGCCGCTAAATTGTGGAACTCTCTCCCTGTTCAGATTCGCCGCTTAGATTGCCTGCTACCCTTCCGTAAGGCCATCAAAACTCACTTGTTCCCTACAGTCTAGCCCCTGTTCTCTACCGACACTGCTATCAGCGCCGGGACGTCCCTTCGCTGGGGCAGCTGTGCGCTATACAAGCTTACCGAACATGAACATGAGTCCTATAAAAGCTATATTGCCTGTTCATCTAATGTAATAATACAACTTTTCCTTCCTCCACACCAAAATGCAGTACCAAATCCTGTATCTTTTTCTTCAATCAGTCATACGACGAGCTTCCCCTTTAACATGTCCTAGCAAAGTGATATTTGCTCTTTTTCTATTGCAAGAAAATGTAGTATCATTGCCTTTCACATCTTTGGTATAGTTTTTTCCAACAGCCTATCTCAATTACCGTGTGACGATAATCCTTGCTTTTCTGTCTCTTTTTTCATGCTTGCCCTCCAGTAAGTACTCTTTCCACTTTCGCCACTTCGATTTTTTTGCTGGATGGAGATTTAACCAATTTCATCCTTTATTCATCTGTATAATTTATCACAATAGCTTTCTTTAACAGAGCTCTAGAAGCCTACAGGCATTCCAAAAATGTATTACTACAAGCATACAGAATCACTTGATTTCATATGTGTTCATCACTGAGAGCTTTAAAACTCCATGCCCTTGATGGATCCTCAGATCTGTCACATGGTGACACACCTTTGGCTGTGCAAACAAATTGCATACTATTCAAGGGCAACATTTGCTCTCTTTCCAAGATGCATCTCTAACGCTATCATTGCCTTCCAAACACACATAATGCTCTATTACTTACCGGTAATCTTCATTACTCTGGGTCCCGTTGTCCTCGTCCCATTCATTACAAAGTGGAGATAACCATCTCCCGACAGAAAAAAACAAGAGGAATGCTGGGACCCTAATACTGCCCCTCCCCCCGGGAGTACATAAGCAGTACTTACCCAGCATCCCGCCTGTACAACCAAGCCCATACAGGAAGGCCGGCCGTCCGGGAGGGAGGGAGGGGCGTATGAATGGGACGAGGACAACGGGACCCGGAGTAATGAAGATTACCGGTAAGTAATAGAGCATTACCCCCAGGTCCCTTACGTCCTCGTCCCATTCATTACAAAGTGGAGAATACCAAAGCAGAAAACCGGCCTTCCGAACCCACAAGCACACCCAGGAAACCACAACAAAAGCAGCAACCCAAGGGAGCACCGAGAAGGAGGGAAGGGGGGACCGCAGGAAGCAACCGGCCCGCAACCCAGAACAGGACAGCAGGGACCAAACAAGGACCGGAGACAACCAAAAAAAACAGAAGGCCAGGGCCACAAAAAGGAGGCCGCCAACCAGAGAAACCGGAGACAGGGCAACCAGGACCAAGACCCAAAGGACACGGCCAAGGAACCCACCGGACAAGGCCGCCCAGCCCAGAACCACCAGGAAGGCACACAGGACCCGGCAGCCACACAGACACAGAGCAAACCGCGACCGCCCCGAATAAGGCCAAAGAAAGAAGCCAAGACCGGCCAACAGAGCGCAGGCACCAGCACCCAGACCAACAAGGAAGGAGGAAAGCACAGGCCAGAAACCGACCCACCCCACCAAACCGAACGACCCGGCCCCAGAGAGCCCAGAGGAGAAAGCCAACCAAACCCCCCCCCCGAGGAGGCCCAGGAACCAGGAAAGACAAGCATTGGCATAGCCAATAGGTCTCGCCTTTGGGACCTTATAAGTGTTTAGTTATCCAGCACAATATCCTTGGTGCAACAACATCAACTGTTGCGTGGCTAAACACTTATAAGGTCCCAAAGGCGAGACCTATTGGCTATGCCAATGCTTGTTGCTTGTAATCAGGGCTTTAAGTGGGCTGGGCCCTGCCGGTGCACAGCACCGGCAGCTCTAAGAGGCAGGTACTGAGAAGGGTCCCATCTGGCTCTCCATTTTTACCCTCACCCTCAGGGTAAAACATAATCTTAACTCTGCAGCAGCACCCCTCTTCGCTGCCTTTGTTGTAACTTCAAAGAGACTCGTTATAGTTCTTTCACAGTGTCATCATTTCAGAACAGAAGCATTTTCAGTATTCTATACAACGAAGCCACAGTTGTTGCTTATTTATCTAATGCAATTAACAACCATTGACAAAGGCAATAGTCCTGGCTTGTTGTAAGTGTAATGTTACTTACTGCATTATATATCTGGATGCAATGACAAACAGCAAAATACCAGTCGGGCGCACACTATGCTAAGAACAGGTTTTTAGCTTAGCTGTTTTAAGCCACGCCCTTAATTACACAAGCCACGCCCCTTTGAGAGACCCAACCCTAGTTTTTTCATCCCACTTAAAGCCCTGTTTGTAATCATGGATGGGTGGATGCATGGCAGGCCTGGGAAATACACTGCCTGCAATGGAATACTGAGGAAAGGTTTATTGGTTCGCACTGCTGTGAACTTTACCCTCTGGGTTGGGCCGCATCAGGTACCGGAATGTGTCCCCTCTCCTAGCACATGGTGGCCTGACCTCGCTGGGCGGTGAACCAGCTCAGCTGACAATCCTATGCTTCAGAATTTCAGTTTTCTAACACTGGAAATATGAGAAAGTCATTTCTGCTTCGATAGATTTGCTGCCACTGAAAACGGATATTTTGCTAAATGAACACTATGCGGCTGTCCGAGGCCCCCGCAGGGGGCCACTAACGAGGGCAGCCCTCTAGTGCCAGCTGGGCACCCCACACCCCCGCAGGGACTCAGGGAGGAGTCCCCCAAGCCTTGGCGCAGCGCGCTAGGCAAGCATCACTTCCGGGGCGCGAGGACAGGGGAGGGGTATATATTCCTCCCCCCACCATTTTGTCGTCCTCTTTCGCGCGCCCGGACACGCCGTCTGGTTGGTGGTGCTGCTGTTCGGCTGCGGGTCCCGGTGTCCTGAGTTGGCCGGCTTTGAAGCGAGGTTAGTCAATCTCCTGAACCCCAGGGCCCTCCACGCACGCCATTGGCGGAGTGGCCCCCCCGCCCCAGCTGCAAGCTCCCGGGAACGTCCCTGCAGGAGGCCCGCTGAGTTGGTGCGTTTGACCTGGGCTGTGGCGAGGGACTGGTTTGGGGCTAGGCTATAGGAAGGGTTCAGGCTTCCCGGCATCAGGCTGCGCAGGCCGGTCCTAGCAGCGGCACATGACAGAGCTTCTCCGCTCCTCGTTCCACCCTCGGCGTGTTCCCTTTAGCCCTCCCCCCCCCCCCCATGGCTCCGGTGGCGATGCTCCAAAGGGCAGCAAGCGGAGCAATGGGCCCGGCAGCCAGGGCAAAACCCGAAGAAGGGGCCGGCCTCAGGGGCCGTGCCAGGCCTTGTGTGTCTTCGTTAGCTGGACACGAGGTCCACGCTATCCTGGAGTTCGCGCTGGTTGTTGTGGAGGGAGTAGATTGTCTCCCCGTGGGTCCCATCGGCCGCCAGAGGTCCGGTGGGGACTGTGCTCGCTGGGTGGGGAGGAGGTGTGGGAACGCTCTCTTCCGGCCCATCCGGCCTGGCCACTTTGGGTGCGTGTACGGGGCTGTATCAGGCCAGCTCCCCTGTCGAGGACCTCAGCATGGACTCCTCACACGCGGCAGATCCCCGGGCGGCGGCGGTGAAGTGCTATATCTGGGGCTGGCAGAGTGCCGTTTCCAGCTGTGGTTGTGGTCTGGGATTGGGCCGGCGATAGAATCGAGGGGTATTGACCCCGGGTAGCGCAGAGCGGGATGTCTTTTTACGCCACCACCCCACCCCCCCCAGTCAGGGGGCGACCAGCACCACGCTTTATCGGCTCGTCTGGAGCCCGGCAGCTGCCCCCACCTCCCCATGGGTTTGCATGGGCGGTAGGGGCGTCCGCCAGCTAGCGCCCTCGAGCTGGTACTATTAGGCACTCCAGCTCGAACGGGCGAGTCACAGCGCACGATAGACTTCGTCCGCGACCACAGGTCCAAACGAATGTTCTAAGGGGATCATTTAGATGTTTAATGTGTCGTCGCATTCCGCTTGGATCACGACATCAGATCAGCATATGTTGAAAGGTCAGGGGCATGTTCGTGCCCGGGTCCGACGGCTTTGTTAATGCCCGGCGGCACAGACTGACCCTAGCCCTTAAGGGTGCGGTCACGGGAGCCCAGCCTGCCGGTGGAGGTTCGACCAGTTTCGCCATGGGGGCGGGGAGATTAGTGCAAGTCCCCCGCTGTTTGCACGGTGGCTGGGGCAGTGCCACATCCCTGGGTCCGGAGTTCGCGGTCAGGGAGGGAAAGGGCTTTAGCTACCGGCGAACTTGGGGAGATCGTTTCCAGGAGTGGGGGAACCATTGAGTGGCATATGCGGACTGACCCCTCCCCTCGTGGTCTTGCCGAAGCATCAGGGCATTCTGTGTGGTTCATATGCACTTTGAGAGCCACCTAGTGTCTCGTCCTGTCGTTGGCGTTGGGTAGTACAGTCGAATGTTGACTGACCGGGTCTCCCCTCCCCCCGCTATTTTCTGTCCGGCTGAGCAGAGGGGCAGGGGTGTGGGATTTGGTCAGTGGAGACTGAAAACATGAACACCTCGCAGCTGTGCATTTAGGTGGGTGCCACGAGGTATCAAGGCCACAAAGTGTCACTGCGCATCCCGTGCTTTGTTGACTCGAGGGGTCTTTCACTCACTCGTGCAACGCTCCTATCACTGGGGAATACGTTTTCACGAAGCAGGGTCTTGCGCTGGCTGAATTTTCTACAGCCTCTTCTCCATATGGGGGCCCCTATCCCCACTCTTTTATAAGTGTAAAGCTGGTATCGGTACGGTTCGCAAGATTGAGCCATGCTGGCCTCAAAAGCGTCTGAGAAAATCAGAGCCCACACAGGGCTGAAAACTGTCATGGCCCAGAACAGTTTGAGGTGCATGTGTGGAAGACGTTCGGGTTTCACTGCTCAGGTCATCAGCAGCAGTCGTGTGGTATGTTTAGCGGCCTGCTTGCAAACTGTGCTCCAGTGTTAAAACACGATGGACTACCTGACTTTGTTTTGTGAAGGGATGCCCCTTGTTTTGTTGGAAAGTGGATTAGAAATGTAAATAATGAAGATTGTTTAAGTGTGTGTTACACACACCAAGTGACAGGGGCCTCATAGTCTTTTGAATGTTGCACTGTGACACAGACCCATTTACCTTGGCGCCTACCCACGACGGTTCGATGGGTCTTGGCCAAACAAATCCCTATGGTGGGCCGCCGTAGTTTAAGATCTTATTACACCTGCCTCCGGCTGTAAGTTTCATGTCAGGAGGAGTTAAGAGTTGTCATTGACAAAGGGTGTCAATGGTACAACGGTGATGGGTTTAGGTGTTTGCGCCTGAATTTATCTTATAAAGCATTTTACATTTTGGACCTCAGAGGCTAGATCAGTTACAAGCGGCTGAGCGTGAGGATAGCAACATTTTGAAGTGTATGCTTGAGTATGTCTGTTATATGCAGGCCCGATAAGTTTTGTTTTGAATATACATTTAGGCCAGCATTGGGATGAGTTCACTACCACTTGCATTGGGCGTCGCAAACGGAAACTAATTTACAGCGTTTTATAGTTAAGAATTTATTAAGCCTATTTGGTGTTGTAGCCAGCGTTTTTGGGCGCGTGTTTTGGACCGCGGACTGCTGTTTTGGGCGGGGCGGCCAGTTTACACCGCTATAGGCACCAGCTGCAACATGGTATTATGACAAGGTCAAGTAGGTTCAATGTTTTAATCTTTCCATCTGTTCAAAATGAGCGCAAGAATCATACCAAGTTGAGCCAGTGTTTTCTTGGCAAGTCAAGTTGTGCATTGTCCTTTATATGGAAGTGAATGTTGCGAGACTGATAGATTAAGCGACTGCGTGCTTGGGTGTACTGAAGCTCCAAATTTGACCACTCCTTCCTGGTCCCGGGGGTACTATTTAGCCCTGGGACTTTGGGTTGTCGCTCATATACGTGCAGCAAGGGCCCGGTAACGGCGACAGTTTCCCCTAGCATAACAGCGCAAACGGTTTTTCAGTGGTTGCCTCTGTAAGTTATTATCAGTCGCAATTCTAATGCTTGCCCCGGTAGTGAGAAGCCCACATCTACACCTTCCACAGCATTAGAGCACCTCCCCTACACCAGGCATAGGTGCACGGCCTGGGGGCTGAGATCAGAGTTAATGGAAGGGTCAGCCGGTTGGCAGGCAGTCTAGATCGGGGTTCCTAGTTCGGGCCTGTCCAAGCATGGGTTCAAGTGCCAGATGTCGGCCCTGGGATATTTATCACAGGCCTGCAGAACAGATTGTGGCGAATCTGGTGAATACAGTGGGCTCACTCCGCAGGGTAGTAAGCAAGAGCCCAGCACTTTTCCATGGGGCTGTAGGGTGGCGCAGGCAACCATGTTGTCACAGCCAAACAACAAAGTTTTCATTAACGCCACAAGTGCAGGGGCATGGGGGCCTCATGAGAGTAACTAGCCCACTGCACCCTTACAATGTACTGTGTAACCCAACTTGAGGGGAGGGGGTGCTTTACTTGTGCACTTTCAACCATAAGCCAAGTTTACTTCACGGGGCTCTGCTCACACTGATGTGGGCCAAGACCACACACAGCATAGGATGAGAGTGAGGGGTCAGTCATATATGGCGATGTATGAGTATTTGCCAGAGGTAGCGAATGCGACCTCACAGACTTGATCAGTGATAATCTCATGGTTAATCTTTTGTCCCTAATGCGGACAGGCTCTGTTTTGCAAAGAATAGTACTTTGTCTCATTCGAGTGCCGCACTTGCCTCTTTCGCAGTATAACGAGGTCAAGTTTGTCTCCTATGCGGAATTGTGCGCCGCCAGTCCGTTTGCAATAGGGCTGCTGCTCTGGTTTCGGCACCTGGCATGCGCGCAGGTGGCCTGTCTGGCTGTTGCGGGAGTGCGGAGGGACTCCGGTGGTCTCTACAGTTCCCTGATAAACTGCTTATAGTGGTTTCGTCTGGCCATAGCTGGGTTTTACACACATGTCGACATGTTTATTGGCTGGCGCAGCACTGGGTCATCAGCCGTACCCCCGTACTGGGGATCACCCAGGGAAAAGGGCACATTAGTGCTTAGTCACCCATGAAGCATATGTACAAACTGGCACGCGGTGCGTTGGGGTTCGTGCCACCCAGAGCTGGGGGCGTATGCGGGCACACGCATTGCCCATGCATTGTGCTTTGGCCGGTTTGTTTAATCTTTTCATAGGGAAGAGATATGCAAGGTACCTAATCGCTCACAGCATGGCACATCAAGGGACGCAAACCGGGTTGTTACCCATTAAATGTTTTATAATATATGCTTTGGGGCACCTGCAGCAGTGAGGGATGCTTCCTGAGTGCCTAGGACCTGAGGTTTGGTAGCACTCCCCTCCCCCTGGGCTTTCAGCAGAATGGCCACAGGCTAGGGCAGGTCAAAGGGGGATTCCTGCGCGGTGCTGGTAGAATGTCACGTACCGTTAAGGGCATGTCACTACTAAAGTCGTCCCAAAGTTTTGGGGTCAAAATGGGTGGAGCAGTAAGACTACAGGCATTGGGAAGCTTTTCGCATTCCCTCAATTTAGTAAGGGCAGCTACCTGTACAGAATTACCAGCGAGTGGGGTAACATTCACCGGTTATTCAGCGCCATCATGTCTTCCCACGAGTCCTAGTAGTGCTCCCACCAAGTCGGACGCTATAGAGAAGTTGGAAACGTGGCGACTAGCATTGGCACGATCGCCGAACCTCACATGGGCCTTACAAATCCAGTTTCAGCATAGGTACTAGTGGTGAAATCCCGGCATATGGAATTTGGTTGACCACAAAGGAGAGAACTGGTTAACATGTTGGTTATGTCATTGAATTGGACGATATGTACACAGCAACAGGTGGATAGGGCATGGGTGCATGCGGCACATTTGTTAATGGTGCTGGATAATTATTGTTTTCTCTAGGTAACTGGGATCTCGTGCCCAGGTGCTGTCTTTTTGGCCGTCAGTTACCAGCAAAAATGGTGGGAGATTCAATTTTACATTTACTCTGCTGTGTTACGCTAAGTGCAGTTCCTACCGGCAGCTAACGGGGTTGTGCTAACGGAGCTGTAGGACAGTGGCCTGATTGGCCTAGTGAGTTATGTAATCCCTGGGAGGTCATGATGAGGCTTGGTAGCACAGGGTAATAGTGGCAGATGAAACTAAGTTTCTCCCGTATGGTCGATACAAAGGGTAATAAAAATAACCTGGTATGGAGTCTCTTCTGTAATGTGCCACTATGGGAGTGCGGTTGGCACATCAAATTTACACTGCCTCTGGGATAAGCCAAAGTCCCTGCCTGGCCACCAAGGGGTGGGCAGGTGTCCGCTTAAGTATGTACTCCCTTCTCCTGACCAGAGAGGTGGGCTCGGACATGCTTAGGTGCATACCCGAGCCAACCAGAAACTCCATTTACCACATGGTAGAGAATGCATAGGAGTTGTTTGCAGTCCATTCGCATCCGCCCCACAGGGCGAATGCTTTAGGACACAAGGTTTGTGGAGGGCTCCTGTTTGGGAGGGTGACCAAAGGGACACAGGTGGTGTGACGGCAAAGCGAGAGTGTCAGCTGATGCTGGGTAGGAGGTTCCGTATCACCTACCAGAAGGGTGCCAGGGGCAAGACCAGTAAATAATGTTTAAGCATGATATAGATGCTGGTCTGGAGAGGTTTGTCAAAGGTATTACACTTATGCCTGGCATTCACAACCCATCCACACCAAGCCTATTGCCCAGGTCCTGGGCCGCATACACACAGCCCGGTACTAGGCATCTGCGGTTGTCAGGCCATGAGTTACTAAATTACAACTGTACAGTGGGCATACTTGCTGACCGGGCAGATTGCCACGGCCTCCAAGGGCTGAATAGTCAGACACCAGTCGCCTCAATCACAAGGAACACGACCAGCATAACTTGAACCTTGGCCTTGAGAAAGCCCTCGGCCGATGGGCCACACGGGCGAAACACGTGTCGACTGTCTTTGTCTTATGCCTGTCTTTGTCTTATGCATGTGAATAAGAATAAACACCAGGCATTTGAAACCTACCAAAGAAATATTGGAAATTATTCCGTTTACTAAACACAATTTAAGAAGGCACAACCCTCCACCCCCTACCTAAACCAGTAGCAGTGAGTGTGGTTTGCCCACAGTGCAGTTGTTAGAAGAATTGAAATTCCATGTACAGGTTATGCTGAACTTGCCACCAGCGGGTCTAGTGAGCAGGTAATTTTCCACCACTGGGGTTGCCCTGGGGCGGGCAGTGTGAACACCCCTGCCCCCTATCCGGGGGCTCTCGCAGGGAGGGTTCCAGCCTGTCGACTTTTCCTGCAGCTAAGGTCAAATGCCCTGCCCGGTTAGCTATACTAGCCTAACTGGGCAGGGGTGCTGTCAGCTAACACATTGTGCTGCGTCCCCAAGAAAGGGGGAACAAGGTGCCAAGCACAAAAGGCAAGGCGAGCAGTGTGAACCCCCCCTCCTATCCGGGTATATTCTGGGAGTAAGGGCAAAGTAGGACTTAGCCAATCCTTAAAGTTAGGCACCATATGGCAGCCAGTGCGCACTGCATTAATCACACGGATTCTCTAGCTGGTACCCCTAGGGGGTCCACCACGAAGGGAGCTGAGCTGGCGAAATTCCCATAAGAAATAAGGGATGCACGGCAAGGGCAGGAGGGCACCCTGGCTCATCGTCACACACGTCTAGTTATGGACATTCCTGTGCGTCATGAGTTAGAAAGCAAATGGACGGTGCAAAGGTTAAAGTATAATCCTTCTCGCCCGAATAGCCAGAAGTAGGCAGGTGGGTGTGGGAGCGGTCTCCCAACAAGCGGGCAGCTGTCCCTTAAGTGGGGACACAGGTGTGCTAGACACACCGTCCTAGTAGGACGGCAGCTAGGTGAGCTCAGCAAATTCATGGGGCAATGTGAGCCAGGGAATCTGATCTGCCCCGCCCAGAGTTGGCACGGGGCTGAGTCATGTATGTGAAGTAGTGGAACCTTCCCACAGGAGGGTGGATAGTTTTTGGCACAAATTCACAGGGCAGAAGGGCCTTTGTGTTGCATTAGACACTAGCTGATCCAGGCTATCGGCAAGGGCTATTGTGATACAGATGGGGTTCATCTAGCACCAGTGGGAGGGATCTCTTCCCTAGCTTTGCAGGAGGCCTGGAAATGAGAGGTTTCAGGTAAGAAAGGAGCTTTTGGTGGGGGGCTCTGGCGGCGACGGTGGCCTCCTCCAGAGCTGTGGCGGAATTACAGGGCGATCTGGAAGCAGAGGGGTACAGAAGGGTACCTCTGCGCGGCACCATGGTGGGTGCCAGAGCCAAATCCTAGGAGCCTCATGGAAGGTTCCTAGAAAACCGTGTCGGCGCCCCGTTAGTCCTTCGGGCGGTTGTGGGCCTGAACAACCGGGGGTTTGCTATGCTACGCTCCGCCCTGAAAGGGGCGTGAGTAATAAGGAACCATGTGTCACGTGATCCGGGAAGAGGATCACCAGAAGTGGCAGCACAGATGGGGTTCGCCCCAGTGCTGCTTGGCTCATCAGGCGGGCAGGCGGCCCAGACGGTTGCCTGCCCTTGGATCGCCCGTAAGATAACCCACCATATTACATAACGGTGTATGTAATAAACCTGCAGCAATTTTACCCAAACAAGAAATGTGTTGTGTGTTTATTTATGAGCATGCATGTTACGTTGGAGGGGTGGGGTAGGTTGCCAATGCTGGTACTATGCGGCTGTCCGAGGCCCCCGCAGGGCGCCGCTAACGAGGGCAGCCCTCTAGTGCCAGCTGGGCACCCCACACCCCCGCAGGGACTCAGGGAGGAGTCCCCCAAGCCTTGGCGCAGCGCGCTAGGCAAGCATCACTTCCGGGGCGCGAGGACAGGGGGAGGGGTATATATTCCTCCCCCACCATTTTGTCGTCCTCTTTCGCGCGCCCGGACACGCCGTCTCCCACCCTACCGCTTACCCGGCGTGGTTCGTGGCAGGCAGGAGGCAGAGAATGTTGTAATGTTGTCTTTTTTTTCGTTGCAGGCGGAGTTACAGGGCGATCTGGAAGCAGAGGGGTACAGAAGGGTACCTCTGCGCGGCACCATGGTGGGTGCCAGAGCCAAATCCTAGGAGCCTCATGGAAGGTTCCTAGAAAACCGTGTCGGCGCCCCGTTAGTCCTTCGGGCGGTTGTGGGCCTGAACAACCGGGGGGTTTGCTATGCTACGCTCCGCCCTGAAAGGGGCGTGAGTAATAAGGAACCATGTGTCACGTGATCCGGGAAGAGGATCACCAGAAGTGGCAGCACAGATGGGGTTCGCCCCAGTGCTGCTTGGCTCATCAGGCGGGCAGGCGGCCCAGACGGTTGCCTGCCCTTGGATCGCCCGTAAGATAACCCACCATATTACATAACGGTGTATGTAATAAACCTGCAGCAATTTTACCCAAACAAGAAATGTGTTGTGTGTTTATTTATGAGCATGCATGTTACGTTGGAGGGGTGGGGTAGGTTGCCAATGCTGGTACTATTACCATCTCACTTACTGAACAGGACGATTGACACACTTTCTGGAAATAGAGTATACACACAGGGGGCAGATGACACCTCACTTGCCTCTAGGTTCGCTAATGGCATTGTCCTCGGGTGTGAGGGGGGGCATGAATGTTCATTTTAGAAACTATCACTTATACCTAATGACAATAGATGCAGTGAAATAAACGAATGCGCTAAAGCGAAACGCTCCCACGTTGAAAAGAGATACACTTTTTTGAATGTTGAAACTTCCTTAGTCTATGTAAAATGACGTTTCTTGCACGGTTTCATTGACAAATATTTTGCTGGCTCAGCTCGTGCTCAGGTGCTTAGAGCCAAGCCTGACCACTGGCTCGGCTCTACCTAATAATATGCCGGTTGCTCACGTCTAGAAAAGCGTAACAGAAGTGCACGTGGTTGTAATACTCCTACACGCAGACTCGGACTCTCGAAAAGGCGACGAGTTGTGTCACTGGTGTAGTTGGGGCTGAAAACGTACCACAACTGACGTTTATAACACTTCATTTTCTAGCCTACTCACTGCTGCAGAACCTATTTTTAAACAAACTTTATTGGCAGTTTCATAAACAATACCGTACAGCAACAGTGGTAACTGGGAGGCGCAAACATCCAACAATAAATCCCACGCTGGTACACTTAGGATGCACACCCTTCCCACAACAGCTGTTCTCTTCTAGCGGAGGGCCAATGATCCAGACAGATTACTAATAACTACCTCCCCCCACCCTCTCTCTAACTACCCCCAACCATCCCTCCCAACCCAGGCTGGCTGGAGTGGTGCTAAATAAGTGAAAGTGTAAACGTGAGCGAGAGTGCGGGGCAGAAGACAAACACGAGGCTCGTGTGGGCTCACTGCACTATGCGTCCCCGCACTGCTGCAGAACCCACTGGCCACTGCATCACTATTGGATGCTCTCCCTCCCGGCTCTCTTGTTGGCCACATCTCAGATACGGATAAACAGACCCCGAGGCTCGTGATGCTGATCTTTACCAATATTAATGATGCTGAACAAAGCCAGGAAGAGCATGGACCCAAAGAAAGAAGCACGGACTCCGGTGATCCCAGGATCCCAGACTGGTCCACACGAGAGTCCGACAGGCCACGATGCTCTGCAGAGCGGGGCTACAGCCAGGCACAGAACAGCGTTAACTTGAAAGCGGAGGACGCAGTGACGGGAAAGTGCTCATACATAAGGGGATCCGCTTCAAAAAGTGGTCTCCCACCAGACTTTGAACCCCCATAAATAAACTGGACCACATTATGCAAAGTCTGAAGAAACTGCAAGACACAGTGTCCCTAACAGAGCACTGCCCGAGCTTATAAAACAAACTGTAACACACCAACGGAACAATGAATGAGTGACGTGTTTACAGACGTCTCCAGGCATCATTCTCTCCTAAGATCTGCGGGGGAAACATGAGATGTCGGCGGTAACCCCTCAGACCTCAGAAATCGTGGTGCAGGCGACAGCTCCTTCGGGAATTGTCATTGCCTCTAATCTCCCGATTCTAGCTCTTTCCGAATGCAATTAAAACAAGCGCGAAAGTTAAAGCGACGCTGAGGGCACCGGCGCGTTTCCCTTGCGGGAGCGAGCAAAAGCACCATCTGTTTGCAAGTTAATTACAAACAGATGGTTTCAAAGCTCGCTCCCGCAAGGGAATCGCCAAACGTGCACGCGTTGCCATTGAAAGCAATGCGTGCACGTTTTTGGCCTCAAAACCGAACCGATTACAAGAGGTCCCCCCTATGCAGCGCATGCGCGCTGCGTAGGCGAGACCTAAAAAACCAGCACCCCCAGGGCCACCAAACGACAACCACCAAGCACCCAGCCCAGAGGGAGGGGCCGCAGCAAGAGCCCAGGGGCCGAACAGGAGCGAGACCCCAACCAAACCGAAAAGGACAAGGAAGGAGACAGAGACCCGAAACCCCAGGAGGCCAAAAGCCCCACAAGGAAGGAGGCCGTAAACCAAACCAGTAAGGCCATCAAACCCAGAACAGAACGGGCAGAGGAGGCCAACCCAAAGACCACAGGGCAGAGACGCCCCCAGAAAGAACCAGCCGAAAGCCGACCAACAACGGGGAGGCCAACAAAGACCGGAAACCAACAACGAACAAGCCCAGCAAGGACGGGGACAAGGCCACCGGCCACAACCCCCCAAAAACCTCCAACCCCAAAGGGAGGAAAAACAAGACAGGATCGGGAGTCCAGGGCAACCGGGAACCCCCGGCAGCCCCCAAACCAGGAAACAACCAGGCACGAACCCACCGAACCACAGATGGCAGAAAAAAAGAGGGGCCAACAGGGCTGAGGACCGCAAGGCACCCCACACCCAGGCCAAGTACGCAGCAAGGGCAGGAGCAGCGGAAAAAAATGGTCCCAGGATGCACAATACCCAGGCCAGAAGCCCACAAGACCCGACCCCAGCAACGCCGGAGAGGAGCCAAGAAACAGCACAAACCAGGGCAACAAACGCAAAAAGAACCAGGAAGCCAGGACCGGAGCCAAGCAACCCACCGATGCAGGAGGACCCGCAGGCCCAACCAACCCCCGGAAGGAGCCCACACAGCGCCCATGCCAAAGCAAAAGGCAGGGAGGAACAGAGACCCCCAGCACACCACCGCCGGACCCCACAGAAGGCCGGAAAAAGAAACAGAGGAAACCGCCAAAGCGGAAACCGGAGGAAGCAGAGAAGGCAGAGGGCCAAGCAGCAGCAAAACCGCAGACAACCCGCAGCCAGGAGGGTGGACCCCAAAGAGGCAAGAGGAACACCACAGAACCGCACCCCAACCAGAGAAGGGGGGGGGCACCCAAACAGACACACACCGGGAACAGAGCCCGGGGAAGCAAGGGAAGACAGGAGCGAGCCAGGACACCAGAACCAGGAAAGAACCAGGAACGCCCAGCAAAACACACCCCAGAGCCGGCCGAAAAGCGACAGCACAGCCAGCAAGCCAAGGAGGCACAGCCCGAGGTCACCCGGAACCAGCAGGAAGCCGGCAGACCCGGAGCAACAGGAGGCAACCCAGGACACGCCAACCCAGAAGCACCGAACACCAGGACCCCACACAGGCCCGAACAGGGGAACCGCAACCCAGGAGGAAGCCAACGAAGAAGGAGCACCGGGGCAAAAGGGAAAACCCGAAGCCCAACAGCACCCAGCGGAAACCCCAGGACCAGCCAGAAAAACGGAAACCCAACCACAGGCGAACCAGGCCCGGGAAGAGAACCGCCGGCAGGAGTAGGCCCAGAAGGACCCACCAGGACACGGCCACAAACCCGCATAGCGCCCCGCCAGGACACACAAAGAGAGCACAGGCAAGGACGCAGAGCTGAAAAAGGCGACCAACAGGAGCACAAAACCCGCAGGAGCGGGAAAGCCCCAGCAGACACCCAGCCAGGCATCCATGACGGGAACCAGAGAGACCAGGACCCCCCAGGGAGCAAACGCACCCAGAGCCCAGACGGACCCCCAACCGGGAGAACTGCAGAACAGAAGAGGGGAAACAGGTGCCACACCAAGGACACGGCAGCAGCAAAAGACAGCCAGGCTCAAACAGCAGCAGCACAAACCCCAGGAACCAAAAGACGAACCGCCACCGGAAACACACCCCGGGGGGGACGCAAGGAAAGGAAGAGCAGGTGCCCAACCACACCAGCCTGAGAAGCCCACACCAGGCACCCCCAGGTGGCCCCAACCAGGAACAAACCAGGCCCGACCAAGCTGAACCCCAGAGACCAGACGAGAGCAGGAACGTCGGCAGAACCAGGAGGGGCGGCCAGGAATTACCGAAGCAAGCCAAAGGCAAGCACAGCGAGTGCCAGGGCAGGAGCAACCAAAGACGGAAGCACCCAGCAAGGATGAGGTAAGCAGCCGGAGACAGTACCAACCAGCCAGACCCCCGAAGCAACCCAAGCACACAGAAGGCCCCGGGACAAACACCCGAAGCCCCAGGCCGGAGCAAAGGAGAACAGAACAGCCGCACATGAGGCAGCACGAGCAACCCCAGAACACAGAGAGGCCAACCCATAGAACGGGACGGAAGCCGGCAAAACAAAAACGCAAAACCGGACCCGCAGGCAAAGGGGGCAGAGTGCCGCAGAGAGCACCAGGCACGACACCAGGAAGCCCCAAGAGGAACCAGGCGCAGCCCAAGGGACGGGAGGATCAAAGCCAGGCACCAGGAGCCCCCGTGCACCAACCCCGACCAACCACACGGAAGCCAGGAAGCGGAGGCGAACACCCAGCACACCCAATCGGAGCAGAAGCCACAACCAAACAGGTCGCCCGCATCGGAGGCAAGGCCCCCCGAGAAAGGGCGGGCAGACAGACGGACCCAGCACACCCAAGGCCAGGCCACAGCACCCGCACCCGCACCCGCGACACCCCGAGAAGCAGGGACGCACAGGGGCAGCAAAGAAAAGTGGGGCAGCAAAGAAAAGCGGGACCGACCCCGGCAGCCAACAGGAACCTAGGGGAGCCAACAGGACCCCCACCAAAGGAGCAGGAACACTGACCCACCACCAGCCGGGGGCAGGGAGCCGCGGAGGAGCCCGGAGCAGGGAGGACCAGAAGCGCACCCCAACAGGCCGCATCCGAGGATGCGAGAGGCGACCCCGACCTGCAGAGCAAGCAGCAGGGGGCAGAACGCAAGCCAGCAGACACGAGGCCCCGGGACAATACCGGCAACCCCACGAGCCACAGCCGCCAAAGGGAGCAGCAGAGCCCACATCACCAGGACCCTTAGCACAGCGCACAGCCCCCGGAGCACCCCAAAAGGAAGCACCTACAATGCCAAAGAGCACATTGCGAGACATACATGCCACGAGACGGCGACACCAACCCCCCCCCCCCCCTCCCTGCAGGAAACAAGGGAGGATTGGACAGCGGAGCTGGACTCCAACAGCAGAGAAAGCGGGGCAGCCCGCATCGCCACAGAGCGCCACAACCAGGGCAACCCGACGTCGCTTAAAAAACAGCGACGGAAAGCACCATAGCCTGTACTCCAAAGGGGCAAAACCCCACAGCAGGCGGGAGCAGTGCACGACCGCCCGCACCCTCAGGGGCCCGTTGGACGGGCCATAGGAACCCCAAGGAACACCCCCAAAGGGCACGCTCGGGGAGAGCACCAACTGCGAGCCACCGCACCGAGGCACCCAAGACTGAAACCGGGCACCCCAGCACCAAAGACAGAAGCCCCAGCCCTCCGTAGCACAACCAAGCACCCGGAAAGAGGCAGCAACGGCCACCACAGGCCGGGGAAGGAAGCTGCCAAGCGGAAGCGGGGGCCACCAGAAAACAAGGCCCCCACCGCCAGCGTACAGTCACAAAAGCCCCGCAGCCAAACACTAGCAGCGCTGAAGCACCGCAGAGCAGCGCACAGGGGGCGGCAATATTTTTCTTTCAGGAAAGAAACAGCACAGTGAAACAGGCAGGCAGAAGCAGGGAAGGAAGGAAACCGGCAAGCGGCACTCACCCGGAGTGGGGGCCAACCCCAGGAACAAGGCCCCCACTCCAATCGCCATCACACCAGGAGACCGGCAGGAGCCCATCCAGCACGGCACGCCCACCCGGCCAAGCTCGGGAAGACGAGCCCGTGACCCGGAAGAAACCGGGAACTCCAGCCACAGCCGCAACGGGCCGGGAGGCCATGCAGAGCAAGCAGGACACCGGCTCCAACATCGACTGACTCCCAGCAAGCCCGGCAGGCCAGGAGACAGCCCAGGGAACCCCGCGCCCGCACAGCCAGGCAGCCGGGCGGGGGGGAGAAGAGAAGCACCGCCACTCCAGCCCAGCAGGAGCAGCACCAGCACAGATCAAGTCCATTCTGTCGACAGACAGAAAAAAGAACAGGCGGGATGCTGGGTAAGTACTGCTTATGTACTCCCGGGGGGGGGGGCAGTACTATGGTCCCAGCATTCCTCTTGTTTTTTTCTGTCGGGAGATGGTTATCTCCACTTTGTAATGAATGGGACGAGGACGTAAGGGACCTGGGGGTAATGTCCATCACTGTCTCTACTGCTAATTGCTTCTGCTGGTAACCCTGGTAGATGATAACAAATCCCTTGTCCTTCTAGGTTGCAAAGAAGTAAATCGTTTCTTCTTCTTAGCTCAAACCTCCCGGTACTAATTGTTTTGATATAATTAATAAGCTTTGTTTTCGGTAGGTATATGTAAGTACCTCTGTCGGCGCATGGTTGCACTTGTGTGTGCTAATAGCCATTAACGAATGTAAACTCAAACTTTGTATTAATACATATGAACACATGCTCATAAATTGATTTGGTTACACAAAATATTACACCAGTATGAGCTGTTAGGGCCAGGTGGTGGGCATTGCACACAGAGATACCTCTCTGAGTATTTGAACAGCTACAAAGGTGCAAGTTTGTGGGTATTCATAAACTCCTGGCATTCCCATTCCCAGCTTCAAAACAACCAGAGATTTACTCCTGTCCAAGGTTGGATAGGGGGAGAGATTTTCTCCTGTTAAAGGTAAAAGTAAATAGCTGTCCACGACCCCAAAAGTGGTGGGGTGTAAGTTAGGGGTTTCTAGACAGGGTGAAATATATTCAGCGAGGAAAGCAATATGGTGTAAAGCGGAAATGAATTTTTTAAAAGTATATACATGCATAAATGTACATGTTACATTAATGCTTTCCCTTGTGAGAAGCTTGGAATTCACTAAGAATTACTGAACTGGAAAAGGTCGACTGTTGCAGCTTCCCAAACCTATTCCTGAAATTCTCTGTGAACTCAGACAAAAAATAAAAATGTACTCTAAATGTAGGCATGATCTTATTAGTGTAAACTTGCCACATATTTGTGGATTGGGCCGACTGACGTTACTGCAACAGAAAGTACTGCTGGGTGGTCATGAAAGAGAAAAACCTGGGCAGCAGGAGCTGAATCTATGCATTGAGAAAAAATATCAGTGTTAACCAAGGCACTGACTGGCTACGCCCCTGTGAAGCATGCACCGGAACTGTCACGGACTCCTGCCTCCTCCTTGCCTCTTTGTTAGGTATTTACACGAAAAACCTTAATGTGCCGCACCCATATTGTCTCAGCTGCCTGCTTGCTACAAAAATAGTATTTTCTCAACGTCATTCAGTAGCTACATTGTTGTGTAAAAACGAGCTCAATTTTAGCCCCATTCTTCCAATAGGCTTGGTAGCCAAGCCGAGCCGCCAAGACCTGAGTGGAAACGAATATCAGCCATGCCAAACATTTCCAAACCAGACCCACACTGCAGGAGGCCATGACTAGAATAGGGACACGGTTGGGACATGTCAATCTATCCGATTCCGAAAGACACTCCTAGCCTGCTGACCAGTGGGAAATGCTAGAGTGACAGACAGAATGACCAGCCTTTAAATATCTGGCCCCATAACTTTACAGCACATGACATAATCACACCATTGATGTCACAGGAACTATGAGTTTTAGAAATTGGGTTATTAGTTGTGTGACTCCTTCACAAGTAGTAGGTCCAATATTGCCTCCCTACTGGGAACCAAGTACCCCATTGTACCGCTTGACTCTCTTAAGATAGCAAAGGAGAGCAGTCCGAGACCTACTCAAGGGAGGTGGTGTGGGCTAGTAATCCATATTCACTGGCACACAACAACACTCAACAAATTATTGTCCGGTCAGTGCTTTTTCTTTAAAAAAGGAAAATTGGATTTATTACACACACTACTAAATACTATATGCTAATTTACAAATATATACATCCAGTAGATGGAAGTACCATTGGTGACACCCTAATATTACATGTCACCCCTAATGAGTTCTGAACCCCTTCCCCATCTATACCAGATACCAGATGACAACCTAAGGGGTGTCATTTTAAATACAGCAGGTCTATTGGCTCTATCAAGGGGTTATCACATTAAAACATAACACAGACCTATTTGCTTTGTCAAGGTGCATCCCATCAGTAAAAAACAATCATCACATGTCATAAATCACCACTGAACCCAATGGAATCAATAATCAGATTTGAATGCATTCATCTTTAATATACCTACTGCGATGTTCATAACTAATCATTGTCAATAAAGTATTCTGAATAAAGCATTTTGAAAACCATTTAAAAACATGTGTTGAAATCTTGTCTTTACATTAGTCAGGCCATATAACACAGCCATAAGACCAACCACAAAGGGTCCTCACACTCCAGAGTCGAAAACAAAGACTGCAGCTCTAAAGTGATATGAAAATGCTGAAAACCATTCCATGGATCATGCCTATAAGGACCCAAGAGAGTTAGCATTTGTCCATATAAAATATTCCTGGGGGCATTCTGCACCTCCTGCACTGCCCCACAACACACTTATCCAATGTTGGTGGGGTCCCTACCCATTTTGGAACTCCAGAGAAGTATGTACAGTATGCGAAATAGCCAGAAGAAGGAATTATGGGGGGGACTCCTTCACAGAGAAACATTTATAATGAATTAATCAACAGCTGCTCCACTTGGCAAAGTTGAAAGAAGCCTCGCGCTGCAGACAATTTTTTCTTCCTAACTTTTTCCTTTGACCTGGTCCCACCTAGGATAACCCAGCCACTTTACACTCAGTGAGGGCTGCGGGGGGAGCCCCAATGCCTACGCAGACCAAGCCAGCTCACCCGGGTACGTGAGAGCTGGCCAAGTCTCGGGCCATCTCTTGCCCACGGTGGGAGCAGTGAAATACCCTGCCTGCGTTCCTGGCTGGGAGAGGAGCAGGCATAGTGAATCATCCCCTCAGACATAGGCACGAGGGGCGGGCAACGTACCCAGCCCTAGACTGGCTGGTTTTTCTTTTGGTCTCTGTCCTGGGGATGGGAAACCCTGGACAGTCTTATGTCGGGCCACAGGGATGGGGTCCCCAGGGCTGAAGTCTGGCTCATGGAGGGGGTCCCCGTGCATGCCCCTCTCCCTCAACAGTTAGCATAATAATGTTGTGCTGACCCTAGGCCCTGGCCTGTGAGTTTAGAGATAAATACAGCAGAGCCCCAAGCTCTTTGTTTTTTTCCACAGGGTCAAAGTTTCAATCTGTAAAGAACCATAACCCAGGCCACATTGGGCTGATGTTCACCATCTTTGACTCATTTGTGTCTTTTAGACAACAGGAACATTTTCAACTGGTCTCCTGGCCTCTAAAAAGTGCATACTTTGCTAGGAACATGCTTTACCGGCTCCTTCCACTAGCCTTCTACTCTGGCTGGCTGACTTAAAGGGCACTCAGGGTGGCAGTGGAATCCAGGTCTTCCCTCAACTGGTCCTCAGGGGGCACAAAGGGGCCAGCACCATTGGACCTTGAGAGATTCATCTAGTCCTGGGGGTCAACTGGAGACAAAATCTTTAGCAGGGAATCAGGTGTCTTCTCCTTTCAGCTGTCCATTACTTTGCTGTCATTTCCTTCCAGGTCCAGGGTCTTGTTCTCTCGGTGTACTGGGTGTCACACTTATGCCTATGGGTGGGGGAGACTCCTGGCCCCTCTCTAATCAATAGGGTATGCAGGGGTAACCTGCCCACTTTTGCAGCATTTTCTGTGTGCCCTACTGCAAACAATCCCACAGTGCCCCTCTGCCTAAATCCAACATGGCCGAATATTTCTTCCCTTGTGCAGAGCTCTGGTGCCCACCCAGAGGTTTGGCCATGTAAATAAGCAGCCCCTCATCTGTGGTCCCTCTAAACCAGTCCTGGGAGGGAGCTGCCTTCATCCCAGTGGAAATGAAAGGATAAAAGAAGGGACAGGCCCAGGCGTTAGATACATTTAATTGTGGCAGGGACAGCCCCTTTGAGGTTAATCAAGTTACTGGGCACAGCACCCAGGCCATCCTGTCAAGGGAAGGACAACACCTCCCTGCACCAAGGCCCTTTGCCTCAGTCCTGGTAGCAATTTACACCTTACTATAGGGGAGCCATCCAGCTGTTAGGTGAGAGTTGAATACTTACAGAAATGCCCCCAGATGCTTTAGGCAGGAAAACTGTAAATTTTTAAAAGTGCCCTTTGCCTAATAGTTGGCCAAAATTCTATTTTACCATTAAATTGGATTTTGAATTACTATTAAAAGGAGTCCTTGAATTATTTCTCTAGCTGCTACCAATCTGAATTTATTCAATGTAACAATGTAGCCCAGTGCTTCCCAATGGAAGCAGCCAGCCTTGCTACAGTGAGACAAGCTTTCTATTTTTTTCACTGAGAGGATATGTGGAACATTAACCTTTTACATATCCTTCTTCATCATCATATTTCCTTTATTTCGGTTAAATAAAACCATAAAAGGTACAATGTAAACATTTAAAAATGTTCATCCAGGAATGGGTAAAAGAAGCCAGAGGTAGTATGCCCAATCTGAATTTAACATAAAGTGCACGTGTGGCAGGGTTGGTAACCAAGTTCAGGTATTGCTCATATTCTGGTGCACATTTGAACATCAGGAAGGAATCTACCAGGGTCGCAGGAGAAACCCCAGAGAGTTTTACACTTAATACATAATTCCAGTAGGACATGTTTAGCTTCTCCTGAGCACCTTTGGGTAATGCAAAGGGCTGTATCCAGAAACCTTCCAATCTTTACTTAAATAGACACTTTTTGATATGTACAAGCCAGGGGATCTTCCTAGCATGGTGGCCATCTAGTGTAATTCTAATGCAGTCCCAATAGGGACCTAGATCCTCGTTTGCCCAGAGCCTTAGCCAATATAGGATAGGTCTCAACATGGCAATGTTAAAAATCGATCTTAGGTTTAGGTCGAATCTAATAGGCAGGATTTGTGCACTGGTTGGGAGTATCAACAGTCTCAATAAAGGCATTTTCAGCTTTTTCAAGGGTGTTAAGATTACAGTGCCCCCATAAATCTGACCCATACATGGCCCCACCACAGGCTTGAATCTTGTGTATCTCCAAGGAAGGGGAGATAGCAAAAATATTGTTACACAGATCCGTGGACATTGGGAGTTGAACACATAATCTTTCGGCAGTTTCAAGATTAAGAACACTACTATGCATATAATCTAAACTGTGTTCTGATACTGATGCCTTTACTCGATCCTGTGTTTACAGATCATTACTTGAGCATAACAAAATTTCAGCATCTGTCGTACGCTGTAAAATACATATTTGTTAAACACTATCTTTGTGGGTATCGTTGTGGGCCCTTTTATGTGGGCATCTGTTAAGTGATGGGGGTTTAATGCTGTCTGAGTTCATGCGCTGGGTTGAGAGGAGCCGGCGTCGGATTAGTTTTGGGTGCTACTGAGCAGGGCTGGCTGGTTAGCGCAGCGTGGAGCCTGTGGTGGGTGATTGTGGGGAGGAGCGTGGTGAGAGGCGAGGGTGAGCCATCGCAAGCATGCGTGGTGATGGTGTGGGGAGGACCTCTTTCATTAGGGGGCAGGTCGGTCCTGGATGTGCCTCAGGTTGGAGGGTGTGGGATTCAGTTTTGATTCTATATATGTTAAGTATTTGTGCCAGTCTAGGGGATTGGTGGCAGTGGGGAGGTTTAAGGCATTGCCTAGGGTCAGTTCATGCTCTGCTACTAGTGCTCTACAAAGATCAGTTGAGCTTGGAGTGCTGTTGTCGACTTCCATGACATGGCCAGTATGCGCTGAGCAAGGCCAAGTGGTAGATCTAGGAATTTGTTGATGTTTTTACGGCGTGCGTTACGCTCTGTTATATCTAATAGGAAGTGGGGACCCTGTGCCGTAATTGCCATATCCATGGCCCCGGATAGTATGGAGGCCACCTTGTTCCAGTACTCCGTTAGTTGGGGGCATGTCAATACCATATGAATAAAAGTGGCGTCAGAATTCTGGCATCTAGGGCATGTGTCAGATGGGGCCGCATACATGCGCGCCAGTCTTTGTGGGGTTAGGTCTGTATGGTGGAGGTAATTAAATTGTGTGTACTTAATTCTAGCATTGGTGGATATTGTTTTCGGGAACCCTATGCATTTTATCCACTGTTTAACGGTTAGTGTAATTGCCAGTGCTGCGTCCCAATATTCTCTGAGTGTCGACAGTAGGAGCATGGCATCTGGTTTTAGGGAATTGTATAATGTGGTAATTGCTTTCCTGCCCATGCCGTGTGTCAGTAGTGTTTGCAGTACATTGGATATTTTAGGTTCGTCGAGCGAGTTGCCCCACGCCTGGGATAACTTGTGCGTGAGTGACGCATACAATAAGAAGGAGCCGGGGGATATACCGTAGTCATCCATCAGCGTATCGAAATCACAGAGGCTCGAGTCTGTGAATAAGTCTCCCCAAGTAGATAGGCCAGTTGCAGACCAGTCTGCCAATTCTGGGCGCTTAAGGCTAGTGTACGGGCCGGGGCCTGCCCCAAGAGGTAGGTCTGGGGCATAAGGCGGAAGTATCTACTGGCAAATCTTAAGATAGACTGAGTTCTTTGCTTTGAAATCATGACACTATTCTGGACCTGTGCTACCCATCCATGGGAGTCTTCCAGTCTTACACCCAAATAGTCAAATTCATGGTCCCTATCTAAAGCCTCTCCCCCTAGGAATACCTTACTCTTAGGTATTTTCCTCCTGGTACCAAAGACCATGTTTTTGTTAATTTCAAGGCCATGACCTAGAAAAAAAATATTAAAATTATCCAAGAGAATAGATAGACCACGAGGGGACTTTGATAGTAAATAAGTGTTAGCTGCGAAAAGGAGACATGGTATTTTATAATCCTTTACCTTCACTGAATCATTTTCACAGTTTAAAAGATAGGGGATGCAGCCATGTATATACAAAAGAAAGAGTGTGGGGGCTAAAATACATCCTTGTCTACCACCTCTCCTAATTGGAATATCTTCCGTCAATTTCCCTGCAGTCCTACTTTTAAATACCATGCACCCTGCCCTATGGGCAATAAGGAGTACTTAGGGGTCACTTATTCATTTTTAAAATGAAATTTTAAGCCTGTCAAAAGGGTTTATTTTGAATTTAACTGACACAGATAATTTACCTGTGCGCAACTATCCGGTTGCGCATGACTGTAGTCTCTCAAGTGCAGTGCACACACATGTTTGTGTGTAACCAGGTCAGTATCCCTTAACCTAGCACCCTAGCTTTGTTTATCTTAAAAGGCAGACGCTCTCATTAAACACTCCCAGTCCAATAAACATGGATTTACCGTGAGTTCAAGTGGATGAGACTCACCTACAGTAAGTTTCCAAAAAACGGGTGATCAAAAGCAAAATCATTGGGCATATGACCTTTGACATTGATGGCATTTCATGAAGTGCTTTTAGAGGGTAAGTGATCCAAAGGGTGGATTATTTTAGGAAGATGGAAAGTACATGTAGATGGATGCATGTATAATTACAAGTTTGCTGCCCAGATGTGTGTAAATATTCTCCGAAAGTTTGTTTGGAGGCATTTCGTTTTTAACTCTCCTCTCAAATTTTGTTACATTCTTACTGTGTCTAAATAAATGGAAGTGCTGTGGCTGGAATTTTTTTTTTTAGTGCTAGTGATAACAAATAAAGGGCAGATCACTGTCAAAACAGTGTTTGATGGCACGAGGTCACTTTTTCAGTGTCGATGGACGAGAGAAAATCTGAGAAATGTCTAGTGTTTTGGGAGTTATGTAAACTTCCCAAACAGTTCAAACAAAAAACACAGAGCAACAGATCCAATCACACTGACTTCAGCCATTTAAAATGCATTTGCCCTCAAATTGTGAGATTGATTAATACTTACTCTAGATAGCATGGAGGGCTTTATTAGATAGGTAATGAGCAATCCAATATGTTCTTGCTGGATGATACCTATAAACTGTTTTTCTAGTTTATTTACAGCGAATTATAAGGGTGGGCATCAGGACCACATAGATCGCAACTGTTACCCTTGGAGACTGCTAATTAAGGTCCATGCAAAAAACACCCAGTTTGCTGTTCCAATTTCGGCTCTTCTGCAAGGCCATGGTTCTGACGAAGCATTTGCGTTATCTGCATATGTACCCCTAATTGAAATTCATATATTCATTTGAGTGCACATTTCACATGTGTTGTATTTTAATATTGTTTGCACATGTATAACATTTGCTTTTTAGGTCTCGCGCCTAGCGTTGCAGTGCGCAACACTGCTCGCGCAGCGCGAGACCTTTAGAAAGGGCTTCTGAAAACGACCCACACGCTCGTGCGTGTGGTTTCGTTTTCGGAAGCCCACATTGGCTGTAGCGTGCGTTTTTTTAAAAAAAAACGGCACGCGATTGGGCAAAGGCGGGCGCATGTCCCGCCTTCGCTCCTCCTATTCCCGACGGTGGCCAGAACGCGCAGCAGTGCGCGTTCGCCTCGCTGTCGCTGCCGCGCTCCCTCCCCCCGCTCCTCTGTGGTGCGCGCGCACCACTGGAGCGGCACCAGTCCTACTCCCACAGCCTTTTTAGAGAGTTCCTGTTGCTTGTTTTCCATCAACTTTCTTTCGAGCGCGAGCCTCTTCCTGCCATCCTCCTCCCCCTGCCATATAGAGACAGATGTTTCTGCTCCTTGCGCGCTCGGTCTCGCAGAGCACGCAGAGCTCCCCAGGCACGCACCAGGGCACCGCACAGAGCGACCCATGCTTGCGCCCCACCATGAGACGCCGAGTATGGGGCCCCGCACTCCTGCCAACGCGCTCAGCAGCAGCAAAGCCAGCCCCCAGGAGAAGCCGTCAAAATGCCCACCGATGACCACCTGCATCAAAATTCAGAAGCGGCACCTCTACGCGCCCTGGGCAAGGTAAGTAATACTGCAGCAATGAGGTGAGCGTACAAAGCACCCTGTACCTGCTCCTGGAAAAGAGATGCTGTTCTCTCACCTACGTCATATGTTAAAAGAGCTTCCGGGACTCAGCTTCAACTAAGAGGTCTGAGTTCCAATTAATCCGATCAGTGGTCTCAGCGCCTGTATAAAAGGGACGTCGTCTTCTTGTGGGTTTTCTCACATCCCACAACCACCCCCACTGTGTACCCGATCTCACTGCCAAGATACCTGAGCACGTTCAAACTACCACCCCTAGGCCTGATATGCATCGCCGCCATGTCTACACATGATAGTGGTCCTAACCTGTGCACTGCGCTGGTCGCCTTATATGACAACAGACCCATCATAGAAATATGAATAACATGCAGATATGTCTCATTGTGCCTAGAGTGATAGATTAGGAATTGGTGATCTTGTTATTCCCAGTCCTTGCCGGTCTATCTTCAATCTTGACATTGGCTTGGATGGAGGACAGAGCCCTGTACTTCTGATGAATGTTGCTGCAGCGCTTGTAGGTGACAGAACCAGCTAGTGACCATTTAGTTCAAAGGGCACTCAATGTGAGTCCTTAAAAATAACCAAACCAGCCTCCCAAATAGGGCTGGGCTGGCCATACCGGGCATTGGGCGCTTACCCGGGAGGCTGGAAGGGTGGAGGCCAGTTTTGAGACGGAGGGGACCCATTTTGTTACTAGGGGTTGGTTGTGCAGAGGTGCTGCAATATCGCCCCCCACAATAACAAAAGCAGCAGTACTAACGAACCTTGGGCACACACTATATACATAAACAAACGGTTGCGTTCCGTACAGTAGTGACTATTGATTGATACAGTGGCATACAAAAGAAGGTTTTGTTTCATAAGAATTAGCGGTGATACCTGCAGCCAGTCATGACCTCGCTGCCACAGCGGCTGCCAGGACTATGTTGTCTCACCCTATCTTGCTTGCTGGACAATCACCAAAGATGCACATTGACAATCTGGGCTCAAACACTCAAGGCTTGTCCATGAATGTCTGCAGCTGCGAAGAGGACTTAAGGATTCCATCTTCACACTCTGTCCCCACCAGAGGCACAGAATCACCCCCAGACTGCCTGACGGGTCACTGCTCACGGCCGGCAACCCTGTGGTGAGCGTGAAGCAGCACACGTCATCATTCGTGAACCTCCCGTAGTGACTGAGAATACTGTGATTGCTAGCCATAGTGTGCGACGCGGTTTAGTCGTTTGGAGAACATGCCACTATTCACGTAGTTTCAAAGTCGTGAGGAAAATTGTTTTAATTGCATCACAAGAAAATGTCACATTCATGTTTTTAGCTTTAACTAGTAGTTGTGCTGAAATACTGCAATTTTACACGCTAAAACATACCGGAGTGTAAGGCAAGGAAAACCAGGAAACTCCACACACTACAAATAGACAAACTAACTTCTGCTCTGTCTCTAACCCTCACACCCCCTCCCCCCACAGATCCCGGAGGCACCTGAATTACACACACCTTACATAAAGGAGCCCTTTCTTATTATGAAGCATCTACATGCACAGATGGCGTGCGCAGATCAGTGGTCTTTGAAGTGAAATAAATGTAGATGGACTGAAATCACTATTTCTTCTGAAAGTAAAAGGATGCTGCTAACCTAAAATATATGTACAGTAAATATAATGTAAAGTACACTTTTTATATTTTGTTTAATGCTGGATTTTGTTTCAAATTTCTCTGAATTTTCGAGAAATGGGAACTGAGCCACACGAAGATGAAGCGATCTGCCTATCACTTTTTGGTCACAAATACGAGCTGCATTCGTTACTCAGATCTGCCAAGGGCCCCACCACCCGCTTTTAACCAGAATAGCAGACCGTCACTATGGAGTATGCATAAATCACACCAACACATTGCCATGGTCTGATGTCTATGTTTACGTGTGCTCTGTGAATTTACTTTGGCAGAATTGTAACTTTTGCGCTGGAGTGCATCTGTCCTGGGTTTACGGAGTTGGTGGGGGCGTTGTGGTACCCGTCCGAGTAGGCAGGCCGCCACCTGATCACCAGTAACGAAACTGCTCTTTTGTGGTTGAAGCTATGTGTCTGGAAACGTAGAGTGGCCGCGGCGCTCGCGTCACGAGACACCGCGAGCTGCCGGGGAAGATGCCACATAGCGATGGCGGGGAGAGTTGTGTATTTCCTGTGTCACTGTTAGGCTGAGAATAGCTGCGGCACAGGCTCCAAGAGGTAGTGCTGGGAAAGTTGGCCGCAGACTGGTTTGCTGTAGTTATTTGAATCCAGAGCTGCCCTCTTTCCCCCCTGTCTGCACACCCTCCCCCCTTCCCCCCCCGACCCCCATAGGAGTTCAGTCGTACTGGGCACAGTTACACAACCCCTGCAGCAGAGGGCTAACCGAAGCAGAGTTTTCGCACCTGCCAGTGGAACCGCGGGCAAGCTGTGCCCGGCTAAAAAGTGGTAACAAAACACTTTCACCTGGCACACCAGTGCCTTCACTCTGAAGAAACCGGGGGCACCACAAGTAGTGAGTGGATGTTGGGTGGGAAGTACTGGACTGTGAACTGTGTCTGGGATGCATATTACCCAGCACCCCCTACAGAAGCAACCACCGAGCGATCTGCTTCAACCCTGGCAACAAAAAAAATATGAACGCGTTTGCTTTAAATACAACAAGTTCACGAGCACAGCACTTCTACGCAGGGGGTCTGGCGCTGCGGAGAGGCGGAATTGGAAATTACCATTTAGTGCATATTAATAGCTTGTGCTGGCTCTTCCTTTGAATCCCCAATGCGTCCCTCTCCTCCTGTCCGTATGTTACAGCAGAAGCCTCTCCCTCTGTCAGTCTGTCACAGAAGCCGTGGAAACCAACAACAGTAAACCGTGTGCTGAAGGAATGCGTGAAATCCACATGTGAGAAGGAAAAAAAGTACTCAGTGAGCTCGGGTGCCGTGCAGGCGGTTTGTGGGTGTGTTGTGCGTGAAGTGGGAGTGCAATACATGCTGCTCTCTGGAGGTGCTGTGTGAGAGGTGGGGGTGCAGTGCGTCCTCTCTGGTGGATCTGTGTGAGGTGGGGCTACAATGGAGGAAACTGGTGGTGTGTGTGTGTGTGGTGGGGGAAGAACGCGGGCTGCTCCATGGGGAGCGCTGTGACGGCAATGCATGCTCCACTGTAGACACAGTGTGAGAGCAATGCGGGTGGTGCATGAGGACAGATCCTCCACCGCCGTGGGCGCTCTGTGGCAGTACCCAGCAGGGTGCGGGGAAGCGGTAGTGCGAGCATTGGGGCAGAATGCAGGGTGGTTAAGAGTGTACGGTTGAAGGCAGTACCGCCTTCCCTGTGTCAGCAGGGTGCTCTGGAGGTGTACCTTGTCAGGTGGGTGTGCGGTGCATGCTGCTCTGTGGGGTACTCTCCGTGCCATGATGTACAGCGCAAGCCCGGCTCTGGTGGCTGCTGTGTGTGAGGTATGTGGAAATGTGGCTGCTATTTGCGGGTGTTGCGTGGTGGGAGTCTTGCACGTGCTTCGTGGTGGGAGTCTTGAACGTGCCGCCATATGTGGGTGCTGTCTGAGGTGGGAATGCTGCAGAGGCTAGTCCATGTGGCCCTGTGTATGTGCTGAATATGTATTTAGCGTGAATGTGGTACAGGTGGCTTACATCCTTGCACTTCATTGTTGTTTTCGAACAGCTACACAGCAGGCTGTTCTGTGTGGGACTGTGCGTGATGTAGATATATGGCCAAGTCAGTTCTGCTTGGCGCTGTGTCAGTGACTCTAGTGCAGGTCTCTCTACTGGTTACTCTTGCCTTGCTCCCTACTTCCTTCCTCCCCCTCACCATCTTTTGTTATCTCTTCCCAACTTTCTCTATCCTTTTTACTCTTGCCTTGCTCCCTACTTCCTTCCTCCTCCTCACCATCCTTTGCTATCCCTTCCCAACTTTCTCTATCCTTTTTGCTCTTGCTTTTCCCCCTACTTCCTTCCTCGCCCTCACCATCTTTTGCTATTGCTTCCCACCAAACAGATGTGCACTCCCGGCTGCTCGGGCGAATCTATGGGCATCTCATCCAGACCACATCTGGAAAAATAGCAAGGAGAAATAGGGGATGGACAGACACTTTTGTTTTTTAGTGGCTAGCATTCATCCCTCATTTTTGATTAATATTCACACAAAACGATGTTTGCACTCATCTGTGGGCAAACCAAAGCGTAATCCCAAGCAGTAATTGTAATGATTCATTATCAATATTTAGTCCGGTCTAAATAATAATAATGAATTAATACAATTACTACTTACGATTACGTTTTGAGCCACAGATCATCCATCACTTGCTGTTGTTGATAGGAATCTTACAGTTCCTAAAACCTTGGTACAACAGTGAAACAAAGCAGACAGGCTACCTAACCAGGCTCAGGCACTCACAAGTTAAAGGTGGGAGTTACCTCTCAACCCCCACCAACAGCCCCCCATCTTTATTGTGCTTTAAAAAAACGGAACATTCCAAAACCTGAATTTAGGAAACATATTGTAGGTTTGTATATCTGTGAATGCCTGTAAGACTATCTGGCATGGCATGATTGTTGTTTTCCACAAACAGTGGTTCTACTACGCAATAAGAAAACGAGCTTTTGCTATGCAATAGGTGTCGCATTTGCGAGAGTTTGAGCTATTGGCATTGTAAATACCAATGCCTTTTATTTCTGTATTTTAAAAACCTGCAAGCGGTGCGTAAACAGGCACTTTGTACTTGCAGTCGTTGCTTACGAGAAGCAACGCTGGCAGTAACTATGCCTTTTATACTGCCAGCCTTCCTTTTCGTAAGCAAGGACTATAAGTACAAAGGGCGTGTTTATGCACCGCATACAGCTTTTCGAAACACATAAATAAAAGGCATTGTCGTTTACAATGCCAATAGCTCAAACTTTAGTAATGCGAGACCTATTGCATTGTAAAGCTTGTTAATAGTGTGGTAGTGCATCAGTTATTCATATATAAGTATTCATATGGATTATAATACTTTACAGAATTCAGTGAAGGTACCACAAGATGAATGCTAATTCTTGCATTTTACATCATTCCACAAGAGGCCTGCTCTTTCCAAATTAACCAGAAAAGTGTATTCAAGTTGGGTACAGATATGTATTAGGCAGAGAGGAATCTTCAACTTCTTGGGAGACAACTTAGTATGTGCAAGCTGTAGCTGTAGACATCTTCAGCGAAGGCCACAGGCTCTTCGGAGGCAGCCTGGCCTTATTGGCTTACTTGGGAACACCACAACTAAATGCAAAGACAGAAAGCAACCTTCTCAAAGTACAGAGCAAGAGAGCTGTTTTTAAACCAAGGTATGTGAGCTGAAATCTACATCAAGAAACTCAGATAGGAACAGTTGGAGCTAAAACAGCTTAGCTAGGGGCTAGAATGGACGGGGTGGTGAAACATAGACTGATTCCCAGTGGCGGCTGCTACTTAACAGCGGTTGGGGGGCGGGTCGCTGGGGGGACGGAATGAAAAATAAAATAAACAAGCATTTGCAATGCAACAGGTCTCCTATTTGCGAGAGCTTAGCTATTGGCATTGTAAATGACAATGCCTTTTATATATATGTTTTGATAATTAACACATAAATAAAAGGCATTGCCATGAACAGTGCAAATAGCTCAAACTCTTGTAAATGCGAGACCTATTCAAAGAAGCGGCCGCCATTGTCCCGGGCTGCTTAGAAAGTGAAAACGCGCATGGCGCGCTGAATGTTGCAGGAAAGCATGTTGTGCCTGCAGTAGGAGAAACTATTTAAAGAAAATAGTGCTTACAGATTAAAAAAGACTCACTGTGTGACAACCGAAGTAAAATGGCCAGTCCTCATGAGAGGTTACGAATGAAGACAAGGCGGTACTAAGGAGGGACTAACAAGCCTATTAACGAATCAGAAGCCAGCATTTACGAAGGAAAATGACACAAGCCAATGACAAATATGGGCAGAGAGTGGGCAGGGCTTCTATTCCACACTCCAATACAGCATGGCTCGCAGAGCATCGCTTGCGCTGCCCAGGCTCGACCTAAAAATTAAACAATCACTTACCTGTGTGCCATCGCCTCTCGGTCCTCTTTGCCTGCATCCAGGACTTCAGGGCAGGAAGCAGGAAAAGGAAGCATCCAGGCTTCCGGGCTCCCCATAGCCAACCACAACGCTGCAATGCAGCGTTGTGATTGGTCTGAGCGCTGTGGTTCGGCGCTTAGACGAGGACAGGGAGTCTGGGCATGTTCTCCACCCAGGCTGTAATACAGCTAAAGGGGAGATGGACTTTGGATTCCCTCCTTGACCATCACCTTCCCAGCCGGACTTTGGGCAAACCCTCCTGCGTCTCTCCTGACCTTATCTCCCCCCTCCCCCTTCCCCCTACCTCCTACCCCTACCCCTCTCCGCTCTACTCTTCTCCTCTTTCCTGCCACTGCCACTGACCTTTGCCCTCACCTGTCCTTGCCCTTAGTCCCCACCCTGTTTATCTGTGAACCTTTTCCCTCGCCACTTGAGACCTAGCTATTTTGACTGATGCCCGATGGAGCTACCTTGTTTAGCTAAAGGGGAGACGGGCCGTGGATTCCCTCCTTGGACGTCACCTACCCAGTCGGTCTTTAGACAGACTTCCTTTCGTCTCTCCTATCGTCTCTTCCCTCATCCTCCCTCTTCTCACCTCCCCTTTCCCCCCTCCACTATTTTTTTTCTCTCCTTTCTCTCCTCTCTCAATGTATTGCTTATTTTTTGACGTAATGTGTAATTGGGATCATTTTCTGTTACATTGTGGAACCTAATGTAAAGCGCTCTGATACCTTCGGGTCTAGCCAGCGCTATATAAAACTCTTTAAATAAATAAATAAAGTGCGCATGAAGGTTTGGCCAGCCTGAGACAGCCGGCCAAACCGTCATGCTCATTTAAGAGAGTGCGAACCATTCCTCCTCCAGCTCCTCTGTGAGAGCCCAGGCCTGCCCCTATCCAGCTTAGCAAAAACGGAAAAAGAAAATGATAATAACAATGAGTTATTATCATTTTATTTTTTCCTTTTTGCCCTGCTCAGAGGGGCGACACTCCTCCGCCTTAGCGGAGGAGCCATCCCTGCTGATTCTCATTCAACTGAATAAACATCTAGCAACTTTTCACAATTTTGCAATTCTATTTAATATTTTGCTTACTAATTGCATGTATTGCCAATATTTTGTTTGTTTTCATAGTTATGTCTATACGCACTACCTGCACAGGATTATGAGTATTTTCTAATAAAGTTTTAAAATGCATCCATACTGTGAATTCTGTGTGATTGTGTGTGTTCATTCATGGTCAAAGGCGATTTGGAGCTTATTTTGTACATTTTCTTTTCAGTTTCATATAGCACAAGCTTGGCCCAAGTGCATTACGGCACTTTACATGAGCACCACATTATATTAAACAAGGTCAGATTCACTTTGTTGTGTTTTTATGCACAAAAGATTATGTGATTTGCCCAGGACTTGAACCTGGTTCCCCAGCTGCAGTGTCAGCAGCTCTGAACTAGAACACATCTCTTCCACTAACGACAAATAACCCTGTAAGTCTCACAGGACTGATTGTTGCCCACGAAGCACCACCAACACGTAATGTGCAGGTGATTCATGGGTTACAGTCCACCAGGTTTTCTGTCTCTAGTAGGTAAATTGGCTAGACCAGCACTTTGCCAGGGTTCCTAATCTCTTGCCATATTTTACATACACTGTCAGAAACATATTAGTACTGTCCAGATCCTGACATCATTTATGTTTAATTCCTTCAACAAAATCTGATATTCTACTGACTTCAATCAATTCTGCTTCCAGGTTGTCTGAATTTATCCTGGGAAGAAAATCTTCCCAGCATTCTAAAGATATGAGCATCAATTGCTGTATGGTAGCTCTACGCACCTCTACCATCTGGAATCTCTAAATCCATGGATTTCCTGCTTGGTAAACTGTCCTGCATTTCCACCAAGCACTCATCAATTTAGGGCAGATTTTGGAGCTGCAGACCAAATGTATATTGCTTTGAGGCTGTTCTTATGAAAGCACAGCCAATGGATCAGACTCGAGCTCCCCTAACCCAAGATCAGGGACCAAATTATTTGCAAACCTTTGTAATGTACCCTTAGAACAAATCTGATTGAGTTTAGCACTTCCCATGAGTTTGTAGAAATGTATCTAGCCATCTAAAAGCCTTTAGGCACTATACTCACAGAAAAAGGGGAAAAAATGTTTCTCCTCTTAACAGCCCCACGTTATCCATGATAGAAAAACTAGTATGTATGTATTCATGGGGATTTAAAGAACCATTCTTAGCTGTAAGAAGCTGTTAAAGAGCATCCACTTGCACTCCAATTGAAATCTGAAAGGGTTTATTAATAAAAGAAAAATTAAGAGTCTGTCAATCACAGATTAAGTTATCCAAAGGGTCTGCCAGAAAACTGTGTTGAAGCATGCTTGACAAGCAAAGGCAAAAAATACATTTACAGAAGTGTTCACACGAGTCTGCATTTGACACACGTAATGCATTCAATGAGATCATACAGGAACGGCCGGACAGGGAACCCAGAGCAGTCGTGGCCATTTTCTCGGACCAGTCCTTGGGAGAGCACTGCCTAGCCCGGGAGGCTGGAAATGCTTGCTTGCTGCTTTTGTTATTGGGGAACAATATTGCAGCACGACTGCAAAGCCGCCCCCGACGCTGCAAAACCGCCCCCCCACCCTTCAAGGCTCCCGGGTAAATGCCCGAGGCCCGGTATGGCCAGTCCAGCCCTGCATACAGGTGTCCAAAGACTGAGATAATGAGAAATTAATAAGATGACCTTCAGATTGCAACAGGCATGTAAACATTTGGACTGAGCAAGCTAATCAACACTTTCTCATCTCAGGAGCCAAGATGTTCAAAGGAGGCTTGAAACATCAGAGATAGGCACTTCCTTTAGACATTTGTTAACATGAGCAGAAAACAAGACCGAAACAAATGATGTAATGTTCCACTGTCCCTTCCTCGTGTGCTACTTTATTTGCACACTTCTCAGGGCATATTAATAGACATTAAGTCATTCACTTCCTGTTCCATATTATAACATTCCAATTATCGATAATCAGATTGCAAATCCAAATCATCATTAATCAGTGTTTTTAAAGGGTAAGATGGGGGTATGCCCTTGCACCAAGTTAAGCTGTTGACCAGTCAATACAGCCTCAGACAAGGATGTAGATTAGTACGAGTGTGAAAAGATAGACAGCACAGTCTCTAGAATCTTCATTCTTCAGCCTCCAAAATATTTTTCAACCATTACTAAGCACCCTTGAATGTAATACCTCCACACTTTTATGAATTTGATCAACTTGCTCATGTATTGTAAAAGACATTGAAGATTAAACATCCTGTCTTGTTGATAGCACAAACTCCACCTTTGACAACCAAGACAAAATCAAGAGGCATTCTGTTTTGTAAAATCATAGTTTGTTGGGCCACTAATTAGCCAGAGATCAAATCTAAGGCAATTGCAGTTAAGTTGGCTACCTCCCAGTACAATTTCTGGAAATTGGTGTTTCGGGTAAATGGATAGTGTACGAAATTGTTCTATTAGTTGAAGGTGGCCACCTCAAGTAATAATCATAATCCTTGTCAGGGTGAACCACTAAAGTTGATAAATAAACCTGAGCTCAACCCCCTGGTAGCTATGGCACAGAGCACACAGGGTTAACTTAGAGGCAATGTGTAAAGTATATATGTTGGACTAAAACAGTAATAAATTCAAAATGCAAAACAATGAAAATCCAAAACCAAATTAGAAAAATAGAGTAAAATGTAAACAACAAAATGGCACCAAAATGACAAAACTCAAATAAGGGGAAGCACAGACATTAATTTTTAAAGTTGTAAGTAGAAATAACACCAAGAAGAACAAACGGCCAATCATAGTCAATGGTCGCGTTAGAACAAGACCTATGCGCAATTTGATGCTGACCGCAATGCAGCGCACATCAGATACATCAACCAGGTTCCTCCTGGGCAAAAGATTTTACCTTCTGACTTAGTCCTTTAAGTCCCAATTCACCACAGGAGTACACTTCTAACGCTCCCTAGGACCTCAGGGGAGGTGCTTAAAGACTCACTCGTGTCAGCCAGAAGCCAACAGCAGGGTCCAGTTCAGGTCCAGTTGCTGTTGGTAAGAAGGGCAGTTGTAGGACAGGCCTCTTGTATCTTGATGTATCCCTGTAGCTTGAACAGGAGGCCAGCTTAATGACTCTTGGAGTCCACTTCTTTGTCCTGAATACAAGAAGGACAGCAGGTCCAGTCCTTCAAGGTTCTTCTCAGGTTTCAAACAGCAGGTTCAGTCCTCTTCTGATCTTTCACACATCCAGGAGTGTTTGGAGTTGGATGCCTAGAGATGACACATTTATGCTTGGCAAGAGCCAGTTGGTGAGAATGACCCATGGGCATAACCTAACAAATGGATTAAAGGTGCAAGGGGCAAACCCTAACCACTTTGGACATTTTCAAGACTGTGGACATTTTCGGCCACACTAAACCTGGACACTGAGGGCTGTGTGTGTGTGTGTGTGTTGAGAGTGGACTATGGTAATACTAGACTTCTCTCATATATAACAATAAAATCCAGTTTGAAACAGGTCCTGAACCAACAACAAACTCAGAGACAGACGTATGGTAGAACAAAAGTTGAATTTTACATCAAACAGCTACTGGATACACAAGAATTGTTTTGGCATCTTGTAAACACCCTTTTAAGTGTGCCCCAAGTGTTATATGTAGAACCAATGCAGACCCTTCAAGCAAGATTTGACTCTCCAGCAGGAGGCCTAATGTGATTGGAACCCGCCTGTCTGTGCGGACCGAGGAAGGGGGCAGTTCTGGGTGTTAGCTACATCTGCTTGTTACAGGGTAGGCCTCTTTGAAGTTAAGCAAGATCCTGGGCCCATCTCAGATGCCATCCTGTCAAGGGCCCAACAACAACTCCCCACACCCAAGGCCTTGTCTCAATTCTGGGAGCTAGTTCACACCTTGTCAAGGGGGCTACAGAAATGCAAATTATTGGCTGGCAGAAGTAGAAGATCAAAATGCAGATTAGCCTCCAGGAATTTTGGGGAGAGGGAAGTACGTTTTAAGAGTTACTTTCCCTCAATATTCACTAAAAATCCGACTTCACCATAGAATTGGATTTTTAATTAACTATTAAAAATAGTTGTTTATATATTTTTCTAGCTAATCCCATTCACCAGCTACAGTATTAGTATGTAATATTACATCCTAGTGTTTTTCTAGGGAACTGCCAGCCTTGCTACAGTGAAAATAGCTTTTGTGGCTTTTTCACTGTAAAGACATATGTAACATTAAACATTTGCATGTCTTACCAGGCACCCTGTCTTATGGGCAATAAGGCCTACTTACGGGTGACTTATAAATATTTAAAAAGAAGATTAAGGCCTGTCAAAAAGGGTTATTTTGACAGGTCAAATTTCCAGTTTAATACCGCACAGCCAGGCTTCACAGGGTAGGCAGTTATGTTTACACAGTCACTGTAGTGGGTGGCACAATAGGTGCGGAAGTCCACTTGTGACATATAAGTTGCAGGCCCTAGGTACACTTCATGCTACGTATGTTGGACTTATAAGTGAGTTAAATATGCTAATTAGGGGTATCTCAATTTTATCATGGTGAAAGGAGGAGCACAAGCACTGTATCACTTGTCAGTAGGGTAAAGTGTACAGAGTTCTACAGTCAGCAAAAATATAGTCCAGCAAAAGGCGAAAAATCCGGGGTGACCACGCAGAAAAGATGGATTTTCTACAGATAGTCCTACTGTGTAATTTGGAATCAAGATGGCAAAGGGTTGGCAAGTCTCAGGAATGTCTCTGGGTTGTCTCTTCCATGGAACATGAGGTTGTGTTGAGAAATGTCTAATTGCAAGTACACGTTACCGGGATAGCATGATCTCCAGACTGGTACTTGGGTAACTCCCCATACCCTCTGTTCTCTCAGACGTAATAAGCTTCAGGCCTTTTAGCAGCTCCATCCCGTGCCAGTAAAACTCCACCTAAGTGAATCTGTCAAGACTATTTTACATTTCAAAGGATTTTTATTAATTTTCAAAGAACAAACAGTGTACAAAAATAAAAAATAAAAGATACAGATTTGCATATAGTTGGTGATGGTACACAGCAATAATGAAATACAGAATGATAAAGTCAAATTGCAAATCAATAAACAAATGATAATACCACAAACTGATAGTAATGCAAAACAATGCAAATCGAAACAATAGTTGGCCTGAAGATATGTGTACTGGTTGAAATTCGACATTATATTCGGAAATAAAGAGAGGTAAAGCTGAGTTACACATGTACGCATTACTTTCCCATGTGTGATTTAAATTAAGTATTAGTTTATCATGACACGAAGTAGGAGAAAAATCCACCAACGAGTATTAGTGAGTGTAATGGAAATAGTGCGAAGTGGACAATCTAAGATAGAGTGTATCTATGATCATGTCAAGGTGGTTTGTTTGAGGCGAAGTAGTTATCTAACCTGTCCCAGATGTGTCTGACTGACGATTTTCAAGGTGACTGTTGGAGAGCGATATTGTCTGCGCCTCTAATATGTATGATCCAATTAATCCAACATTTGAATGAGGCGTTGTGTGTGTCTTTCCAGTTGTTCAGGACAATTTTTATTGCGGAAGTGATTAAGAGATCCATTAGTGCTGCTTTGTCTGCTTGGTTTTCTAGATCTGTGTTAAGAAAGCTAGCAATTAGGGAGGCAAATTCCTTTTTTATTTGGCAATCGAATAAGTAGGAGAAAAACGTGAACACATTGTCCCAGAAAGCTGATAAAGCTTTGCAGTGAAAAATGAGATGAGCTAAGTCACCTACTTCTTCTTTGCAGTTCCAGCAGGTCGGGTCCAGACGGAGATGTTGTGTGTGTAATCGTGCTGGTGTCCAGTAAGCTTTGTGGATGAGCCATAGTTTTGTTTGAGATAAGACAGGGGAAATTTTATTATAGGTAATTGATTTCCATATTTGGATCCACTGTGATTTAGACAGGGGGCTAGAGGAATGTTGTTCCCAGAACGTGGTTAGATTTTTATTTAAGTTCGAGGATTTAGGACGTAGGAGTTTGTAAATGTGGGAGACTTGATGTCCCAAACTGTTAATTTTAGTGATGAAGCTTGGGAGAGATGGGGTTATTTTATGCAGCTTAGACTTCGACAAGGCCTCTTTGATTTTAAGAAAATTATAAAATTCCATATTATCTTAAACGTATGTACTTTGGATTTCCGCAAAAGTTAATGGATATGATGAGCGTTCCAGTTGTTGAGGGAAGAAGATACCTTTATTTATCCAAGCCTCAAAGTATATGGGTTTGCCCTTGTACTTAATGTTGCGGTTATTCCATAGGGATTCCATGTTTGAAAATCTTATGCTTGAACTGAGTTTCTTGTCAAGTTTTAGGAGTGAGATTTTTGTGTTTTTGAATATAGATTTAGATCTAACTAGTTTTGTGGAGTTGGTGGTTAGTAAGGTAAAAGGGTTTGGTTTATCTAAGATGGCCTTTTCTATTTCCAACCATACTGGAATGTAGTTGCTAGGTGGAAATAACCAATAGGAACCCTGCTTTGCTAGGAAGGCAGTTTGGTATGTTTTAAAATCGGCCAGGTTAACACCCCCCAGAGACTTATCTAACCCGAGCTTTTTGAGGGCTATTCTAGCCTTCTTACCTTGCCAAATGAATTTTGAGATGAGGTTATCTAGTTTGTGATGGAAGTCTTCTGTTAATATGAGGGGTAGCATGTTGATGAGATAATTGACTAGCGGGGTGATCATCATCTTTATCGTTTCGATCCTGCCCCACCAAGTGATGAACTTGGGGGACCATTTGACTAGTAGTTTTTTAATTTTATCTAGAGTACTGTTTTCATTGTGGTGTAATGTGTCTATTATATTGCTTCCAAACTCGATACCCAAGTATTTTATATATCCGGGTTGCCATGCCAGACCTGAGTTACCTAAAATCTCTTTTGTACAGTGAATACTTAAAGGTTTAACTTCAGATTTGTCTCTGTTCAATTTATAGCCAGAGTGTTAAGAGTAATTTTCTATTGTGTTTTAATTGTCACATTGGCTTAGGTAAAAACAGAAACAAGTATTGGCTCAGTGCACTTGGGCATGGTCAAGTTACATTCACTAGGTCCCATGAAGACACTATTGTTTTCGACTTCACAAATAGGTTCTCGGGCAGCGGATGAAAGGTGAACAGCAGGGAGCAGAATTATTTCACCAGGCAAGGGTATAGTTAGATCGATAAGTGAAAGAGGGGTAATAAGATTGTCGCTTTCAGGTATGGAGCGCTTGTGTACATGCAAGTCATAACACTGTTCCTTCTAATCAAAAGGAATCCAGATCACAGGCACACTTGCACTGGAATTCATGTGCAAATTTTTGCACACCCAGCATGCCCAAAGGTTCAAATCTAGTGTGTACCATTACAAATCAGGGAAGTATTATCTTTGTAGAGAGAGCAATTGTCCCGAGTTGGACAGCAGGCACAGTATGGTTGATTACTTCACGCCCGCTACAGATACAGCCACATGGTAGGCCAACCAAACAAGCATGCAGCGAAGAGGATAGACTAGACTGTGGGTTGCAAAGCAGGAGAACTTTACTTTAAATTGCTGGAGCAGACACAGGGTGAGGAGGGCTTCAGTATGCAGGTCCGAGGTCTTTCAGTTTTGTGGTCCACATGCAGTAAGATGCGAGGATCCATGCAGGCAGCCAATCCATGGTGGTGGTCGTGGTGAGTAGAATGGGCCTCACCAATGGGGCTGGAGTGCAAGTTTTTGCTGGGAAATATTCTTATGTACCCAGTAACCTGGCTGAAGATTGTGGCAAGCTTCTGTCAGGTGGGTGATGCAGGCAGCTTTGACCTGAGAGCGGAAGCTGTTGAGAGCGAATCAGACTCAAATCGTCATTTAAGTGCAAATCAAGTAAAGCTGGGGACACCAGAGGAGTGGCAGGAAGTAGCATAGGATGGCCCATAACTATCACATGTGAACTCAGCTTAGTCTTTTGGTTGGAAGTGGACCAAATTGACCAGAATGCCAAAAGTAGAGCATCAGCCACTTGAGCACAAATCCTAGATATTTTGATCTTCTGCATCCCATCAAACCTCTGAACTTTCCTGAGGACTCAGGGCGGTACATACAATGGAAATGGTGTTTAATTCATAAACCTTTACATAGTTCTTGGTCTACAGTTGCTTTGCCACTTCAGATCGAGAGGGAGCAGTTCCTTAGCCACAGTAATAGCACATGCTAGGCACAGGAGTAGGCTTCAAATTATTCACAGACAGCCGCGGTTCATGCAGGTAACAGCGGTGGGGCGGTGTAAGGGGTGATTTTGAGGGACGATGCAGAGGGAAAATTAAATAAATAATTAATTTTCCCTCTACATCGTCCCTCAAAATCCCCCCTTACAAGGCCCCACCGCCCCCCGCTGTTACCTGTACGGACCGCGGCTGTTCACTGATCATGCATACTACTGCTAGTCCATTAACATAAGAACAAAATGCAGGCATTTGAATGAAATCTATTTGCACATGAACAAAGGGTCCCCATCCCATGGAGGTGGACATGAAGAAGAAGTGGTCTTCATACCTTCACCGATACTGAAGACTTGGCAAGTGGCACATGTATGATAATACTGTGGGTAATTGAAGGGAGGTAGAGAAAAAAACTGTGGTACCTGAAGAACGAATTATGCTGTCTCTGTTAGCATGGGTGACACTGTGGTAAAATTGGGCTAAATTTGTGAGCAATGCCCCGGGGGCAATCATCTACCTATGCTTGTCCTGCCACACCCCATCAGCGTCTCTTTTGCATTCACATATGTGTCATATGTTTTTTTCACTCTCTGGGGCACGTTCTTGTAATTTGGCAAGTCCCTTTAAGGTGGGTATAAGGCGGCTCATCAGCCTAAGACACATGTACATCAACTTCAAACTTGGGAGACAAAACAGCTTTTTAACAGTTTGAACAAGAAATGCATCATCTTCGGACACTTGGTTCTGAGTGGGATGATGTGCACCGCATTTAAAGAGAACAACTTTGGAAGGCAACTGAAGAACGTCAAGCAAACCTTTTACATTAAACCCATTTTGATTAGGGCTGAAGCCGCTCCAGCAGAGGTAAGGACCCCTTGTTGCATCTAGGGAAAAATCAAATCATGAGCAACTCCAAAAGCGTCCTTTGAATCAGTGAAAATAGTCACAGTTTTATGTGCAGTTAAGCTATAAGCACAGGTAAGCAGCTATTAGTTCGGCTACTTGAGCAGAGTGTACTTGAGGTAAACATCAACTTTCAACAACTTGATATGTAGTGCAAACACCACAGCATGCAACCAAAGTTTCTTTATCATTTCTGAGACAGGAACCATCACGTAAAGTGACATAATATATAAGAACACAATTTGGTGACGGTGCATCAGTAGGATCAGTGCAAGGTTTGGTCAAGGGGGCCATGGTTACTAGACAGTCATGTGGCTGCCCATCAGATCCGCGGGGAAAAGAAAAGCAGGGTTCAACACAGGGCATTGTACCAGTGTGACTTGAGTGGCAGATAATAGCAATATTTCATATCTTGACATGGAAAGCCACTGAGTTTTAGTGGCCAATAACAGTGCAGTCACAGCACGAGATACAGCAATAGTGAGCAGTGACCCCAACACATTGCTTTTCGGATGCTGCAGCTGGATGGTAGCCGCAGCCACCTCGCTCGGACACGGGGATATCGCGAGCACTAAGAGCAGAGGGGTAATAAGTAGCCGGTTCCTTTTTGTTGCCATTATCTTATACTAACACTCCCAAAGCAAAGCTCTCCCTCTCACGACAATATAACGTGAAAGGTTTAGCATACACAGGCAAACTTGAAGCAGGCGCACAGGACACTGCTTGTTTTAAAGATACACGTTTGCTCTGCCTCTTTAGACCAAGGTGAGAGTTCAGGGCTGTCTTTCCTATTGAAATCTTGTAATGATTTCAGACAATGTTAGCATACCCCAATACCAACAGATCACAATAGTTCACCATTCCCAAAAAGTGCCTGCCTGGGAGATGCTAACGGGTCGGGGCAGGATAGCTTATGGATGGCATGGATGCAGTCACAGACTGATGTCTCTTCCCTGCTGAAATGCCTTGACCTACAAATTGAACTCAGGGCATAGGCGTTTTGAGCCCCTTTTTAGCCAGTTCAGTCAGCAGATACAGAAAATCAACCTTGCACTGCTCCAACGATCTAGAAACAACCAACAAGTCATCAGCAAACTGAACCAACGGGATGCCAAGGAGAAGCTGAAAGAGGTCATATCTTTCTTGACTGCCTATGAGAAGATATAAGGTGAGAAAGTAAAATCAATCGCTTCTGCTTTATCATGAATATGCCAATATTTGAGTGCGCCTTAACATGTACTGATATCATTTACTTTCAATTTTTGTTTCCATTTTATATTAACTGGATAAGTATATAATTCCGAACTTGCCAGCTAATTTCAGGTAGTTCTGAAGTTAGTATCATACCCGTGCACATTTTTAGCATCTTGTAGTAAGCGTACACTCGTTTAAAAACTGGTACTGCAGAGCGTAAATTTAAGAAAACTGATGGAGTCAGCACTTGTTTGTAGTACTACCTCTTGTTGTCAAGAACTTCTCACATTCCCTCTTGCTGATTAGCCATTTCACTTAAAGCAGCAGTATCAATCACGTGTTTTTTCTTCCATTCACTTACAGTGAGAACAAGCATTTACAATGCAATAGGTCTAGCAATGACATTATTTTGAGCTATTGGCATTGTAAATGTTATTGTTTCTTTTTCCCTTCGTGAAGTATTAATCAAATGGTGTAATGCAAAATGGCAATAGCTCACTTTGTTGTAACTGCGAAATCTATTGCATTGCATTTGTACTAGTGTGAGTTTTGTGAGCTGGGGAAGCTGTCTCCATGAACCCCCTTTTTTTAATTATCCCAAAGTCAGTCGCATCACCAGGATGTTAAATCCATTCTAGCCCAGCGAACCTCCTCCAAGTCGAAAAGGTCCCTTTGGCCTTGAGGGAGACGGGGGCCTTGAAATGTGGAGCCGAGGGTAGATGTGTGTGGGGGAAGCGTGAGGGAGATGGGGGCTTGAAATCTGGAGCTGAGGGGAGATGTGTGTGGGTGAGACCAAAACCTGGAAATCTGGAACTAAGGGAAGATGTGTGTGGGGGGTGCGTGAGGGAGACGGGGGCCTTGAAATGTGGAGCTGAGGGTAGATGTGTGTGGGGGAAGCGTGAGGGAGATGGGGGCTTGAAATCTGGAGCTGAGGGGAGATGTGTGTGCGGGAGACCAAAACCTGGAAATCTGGAACTGAGGGGAGATGTGTGTGGGGGTGCGTGAGGGAGACGGGGGCCTTGAAATGTGGAGCTGAGGGTAGATGTGTGTGGGGGAAGCGTGAGGGAGATGGGGGCTTGAAATCTGGAGCTGAGGGGAGATGTGTGTGGGGAAGACCAAAACCTGGAAATCTGGAACTGAGGGGAGATGTGTGTGGGGGGTGCGTGAGGGAGACGGGGGCCTTGAAATCTGGAACTGAGGAAAGGTGTGTGGGGAGACCAAAACCTGGAAATCTGGAGCTGAGGAAAGGTGTGTGGGGGAAGTGTGAGGGAGACGGGGGCCTTGAAATCTGGAGCTGAGGAAAGGTGTGTGGGGAGAGCAAAACCTGGAAATCTGGAGCTGAGGAAAGGTGTGTGGGGGAAGTGTGAGGGAGACGGGGGCCTTGAAATCTGGAGCTGAGGAGAAGTGCATGTGGGTAGACCAAAATCTGGAAACCTGGAGCCGAGGAGAGATGTGTGTGGGGGATGCGTGGGGTAGGCAGGGTCCCTGAAACCAGGGACTGAGGAGAAGTGCGTGTGGGGGAGACCAAAATCTGGAAACCTGTAGCCGAGGAGAGATGTGTGTGGGGGATGCATGGGGTAGGCGGGGTCTCTGAAACCAGGGACTGAGGACAAGTGCGTGTGGGGGAGAGGAAAATCTGGAAACCTGTAGCCGATGAGAGATGTGTGTGCGTAGGGGAAACGGCGGCCTTTAAATCTGCAGCAGAGGAGAGAAGTGCGTGGGGGTAGAAGATCGTTCATATCCCTATTAAACCTGTTTTCTGCACATTTATGGATGTTAGAAGTTGATACAACAAGTGCTGTTTGATGTCCTTGTTCCATTATTTTGGGGCTGGTCTAACGTGAAATCCCCCGTTTTCCAAAGAAATTCGAACAATGTCCTGCACGTTTTCCCGTGTTTATCTGCAGATTTGGATTCCCCCGAGGACACATTATTTTTTTATTTTGAGGCACGCGTGATATTCTCTTGTGCTGCAAAGATCTACTGGAACAAAATCACCGACGGCGCCGACTCAGTAACTCATCATTTCCGCGTGATAAAA